>SJYT01014190.1:8662-42525 GCA_006410635.1 Cephalophus harveyi
GCTGGGCCATCTGCTCACTGTAGTGATCAGCTGCCTTCTGCACGGCTGCTGAGTTCTCCAGCTGGGCCAGAGTTGTCACTGCGTTCTCCAGACAAGGAACTGATCCACTGTGGATGGCATTTACGTAGGCCTCCACCAGAGTCCCCAATCCTGAATGACACATTATATTTTGAAAATAAACAGAACATTCTCCCTGTTTTATGAACTTTAGATCAATACTCTTAAAATTACTAAAGTTTCATTGAATTTGAGGTTTTCTTTCTTCTCTTTCTTTTCCTCATCTTCATCCTTATCCTCATCATTGTATCCTCCACCTGCTATAACTTTCTTATAGTAACATCACTGTGTCTCCCATTCACTCTATTTTATAGTTCTCATTTCATCGCAATACAGTATTAATTGAATTATTTCAAACAGTATGTTCAAGGTTCTCCTGTAACACTTTTCCCATTGTAATAAAATACAAAGAACTTATATATATGTAGTAAACTGCATATTTTGTGAGCAGTATTTCCAAATGAAAATGTAGAGCCACATGCAAAAATGTCATGAAGAATTTCCAGACCATGATACAAACTTCAAAGCAGCAGGCCCATCTCAGCACAGGGCACTATGTGACTGCCCCATTGACATGGGCATGAAGCCAGCACTACATAAGATTATATTGAGACTTGTTTCTCAGACTCTCAATGAGTTTACATGGATTCATGACCTACTACTTATTATTGATTCATGTAAATTCACAGAATACCTTGTATATCCTCACTAGAAACACTTATCCACTCAGTGGTTCCTCACCATGAATATGTCTATCCTTAACATAGCTTTAGTGTAATATTGGGATGGCCAAAATGTTTGTTTGGGTTTTTCCATAATATCTTACTGAACAACCTGAAAGAACATTCTGGCCAATGCAATAGTTTCATGAGATTTGGTATGCTTCCAAAAACCTCATACAGGGCAATTTTAATGAAGAAGCATGCATTTCTATGTGGGGATGAATATCTGATTTTCCAAATTATATAGAGAACACAGTTAATGAAGAGAAAAAGAAGAAAAAAAAAAAAAAAGTGCTTTATAACATGCCCAATTTGAGCCAGAATGTTATGTCATTAAAATTTTTAAGATAATTAAACAAATTGCTTCTGCTTAGTTTCTAGCTTTAAGATAAACACAGATGGATCCAGACAATGCTTAGCAAGAAAAAATACGTTATCTATATCACACCCAGGATGAATTTGAAAATGACCAATGACTTTTCTAATGACCAATGACCATGGGCTTCCCAGGTGGCTCAGCTGGTAAAGAAACTGCCTGCAATGCAGGAGACCCCGGTTCATTTCTGGGGTTGAGAAGTTCCCCTGGAGAAGGTATAGGTTACCCATTTTCCAATATTCTTGGGCTTCTCTGGTGGCTCAGATGGTAAAGAATCTGCCCGCAATGCAGGAGACCTGGGTTCGATCCCTATATTGGGAGGATCCCCTGAAGAGGGTATAGCAACCCACTTGAGTATCCTTGCCCCATGGACTGTAGCCTGGTGGGCTACAGTCCATGGGGTTGCAAAGTCAGACATGACTGAGCAACTAAGCACAGCACAGTGACTTTTCTGAAACATTACAAATCTTTTCAGTTTTAGTAAAGATTATCCTTTAACTTAGCAATGGAGGGCCAATAATCTGATTAATAATTGAGAAACACTCAGAAATGTTAAAACTACCTCAAAGTTTAGCTAATATTAAGATTCTATACTTAATACCAGTATCTTAACAGGTAATCATAATTTAAAAAATATTTCTAGAATACATGCACATGTGTTGGAATTGTTTTATTTATTTGAGTTGTTGCCTTTTGGAATCTACCTGAGAATACTTAGAGAAAGAAAGAATTGTTCTGTCAAAAAATAATAGCAAAACAAGACAAGAAAGCTTTGACCCCTCTTTGTTGATAAGTCCAGGGGAATTTCAATAATTTTTGATGAACAAGTAAATGTTCTAATGAGAACAATTCTATTACAACTTTTTGAAATTTGTTTCATTCAGTTAAAATTTATTGAACATCTGCTTTGTGCCTAGAAGGTAAGGTTTTTCAGAATCACAATTTCCCACTCAGCCCATGTATTTCTCCCTTTCCTTGGGTCCTGGTTTCTGAGAATTGGGAAGATGTCAAGTCTAAAGGGTTCTCAGTAACTTTGAACTAGAAAGAACTGTGGGAAGGACTCAGAGGAACAGGAAGAAGCTGAGACATTAGGGTAGAGGTGATAGGGTTTGAGAAACTGATATTTCACAAGAAAATTCTGTTTTTGACACATTGTTTGCAGGAATCCTTCCTCTAAGGAAAATCAGTCATACTTCCTCACCTCTAAAGAATAAACTAGCTTTCAAAGGAAATAAAGCTTTAAGCAATAAGAGTTTTAGTTACCATAATTATTCACATATTTAATTAAGTATTAATGGAAGCCATCCATGTCTTTCTTCCAAAGAGGCTTTTTGGAAGAGCCTATAATACTCTTCTACTGAGTATTGTACCATGAACTCTTTAGCTCCAAGAGTATAAGTGGAGGCAATTGTGCCTGACGCTTACTTGTTGGAAGGAAAGTTATGACCAACCTAGATAGCATATTAAAAAGCAGAGAGATTACTTTGTCAACAAAGGTCCATCTAGTCAAGGCTATGGTTTTTTCAGTGGTCATGCATGGATGTGAGAGTTGGACTGTAAAGAGGGCTGAGTGCAGAAGAATTGATGCTTTTAAACTGTGGTGTTGGAGAAGACTCTTGAGAGACCCCTGGACTGCAAGGAAATCTAACTAGTCCATCCTAAGGGAAATCAGTCCTGGATGTTCGTTGGAAGGACTGATATTGAAGCTGAAACTCCAATATTTTGGCCACCTGATGCGAAGAGCTGACTCATTTGAAAAGACCCTGATGTTGGGTAAGATTGAAGGCAGGAGGAGAAGGGGACAACAGAGGATGAGATGGTTAGAAGCTATCACCGACTCAATGAACATGAGTTTGGGTAAACCCTAGGAGTTGGTGATAGACAAGGAGGCCTGGCATGCTGTGGTTCACGGGTTCTCAAAGAGTCGGACACGACTGAGCAACTGAATTGAACTGAACCCTTCTTTGACAAATTCTAGAAAGCGAGGTCAGGAGTGACATTCATACTGTTTCTTATACTATTCTATCTTAATAACGCTATGGTTCCTGTTGGAATTCAAAATTAACAGCAACTTAACATATAAACTGCAGTGACAATAACATGGTTTCACTCGGTGAGTCTTATTGAGCTCACCTGGTAAATAAAAGGAGCTTAAACCAATATCCTTCCTCAAGAATTCCACCCTGTTTTGTCAGTCAGAAAAACTAGAGTCTAACGTACTAGTTTTCCAGTTTCCCTGGCAACCATCCCCTCCATACCCCTTTTGCCACACATTGACTAGGTGATCATACTCTCCAGTGGAGATCACTTGTCCCTTCTTATGCTAACTTCCCACCAGGCTAACTGACAGTGTTACATTCATTTTTAACATGTGACTTCTTAACCTGAATTTCTTTTTAATTACTTCTTGTTTCTCTATGCCTAGAATTTAAAAAAAAAGTACTGTGTCCTGGATTACTGGTGACTCTTTCAGTGGTCTTTCAGTGATCATAATCCTTCACACTAAGTAGCATTCTCTAATGTGAAGTTTGAAGGAAGCAAATAAAGTTGTCCTCATGTAGAGGCCTCAGTGATCTCTATTAGTATTTTTGAGATTTAAGATTCATTTAACAAAATGGATATGACTAGATCCCTTCTTCCTTTGGGGGAGTTCACTAGAACTGGGTAGACCATAAAAACTTGATTGCTAATTCTGAGAAGAGTTATAATGCAGGTCAAGAAGCAACAATTAGAACTGGACATGGAACAACAGCCTGGCTCCAAATCTGGAAAGGAGTATATCAAGGCTCTATATTGTCATCCTGCTTACTTAACTTATATGCGGAGTACATCATGCAAATGCCAGAATGGAGGAAGCACAAGCCGAAATCAAGATTGCCGGGAGAAATATCAATAGCCTCAGATATGTAGATGACATCACCCTTATGGCAGAAAGTGAAGAGGAACTACAAAGCCTCTTGATGAAAGTGAAAGAGGAGAGTGAAAAAGTTGGCTTAAAATTCAACATTCAGAAAACTAAGATCATGGCATCTGGTTCCATCACTTCATGCCAAATAGATGGGGAAACAATGGAAACAGCTGACAGATTTTATTTTTCTGGACTCCAAAATCACTGCAGGTGGTGACTGCAGCAATGAAATTAAAAGACACTTGCTACTTGGAAGAAAAGCTATGACCAACCTAGACAGCATATTAAAAAACAGAGACATTACTTTGCCAACAAAAGCCCATCTAGTCAAAGCTATGGTTTTTCCAGTAGTGATGTATGGATGTGAGAGTTGGATCATAAAGAAAGCTGAGCACTGAAGAATTGATGCTTTTGAACTGTGGTACTGGAGAAGACTCTTGAGAGTCCCTTGAACTGCAAGGAAATCAAAGCAGTCAGTCCTAAAGGAAATCAATCCTGAATATTCATTGGAGGACTGATACTGAAGCTGAAACTCCAATACTTTAGCTACCTGATGCGAAGAGCTGACTCGTTGGAAAGCACTCTGATGCTGGGAAAGACTGAAGACAGGAGGAGAAAGTGAAGTGAAGTCACTCAGTTGTGTCCGACTCTTTGTGACCCCATGGACTATAGCCTACCAGGCCCCTCCCTCCATGGGATTCTCCAGGTAAGACTACTGGAGTGGGTTGTCATTTCCTTCTCCAGGGGATCTTCTTGACCCAGGGATCAAACTCAGGTCTCCCGCATTCCAGGCAGACACTTTAACCTCTGAGCCACCAGGGAAGATGAGAAAGAGATGCTGGGAAAGACTGAAGGCAGGAGGAGAAGGGGACCACAAAGGATGAAATGGTTGGATGGCATCACCAACTCAATGGACATGTGTTTCAGCAAGCGCCTGGAGTTGGTGATGGACAGGGAAGCCTAGTGTGCTGCAGTCCATGGGATCAGAAAGAGTCAGACACGACTGAGCGACTGACTGAACTGAACTGAGAAACCTCTAGAATAATGTTTGACCAAATATCTGAGTACTGTGGCCTAGTCAAATGGGCACGTTGTTAAGCATTACAATGGTGACCCTTCCTCTTTACCTGACAAGTTCAACTGCCTCAAAAGGAAAGCAATGAATAGAATACTATATGTAATCTGAAACATAGGCACTGTCACAGAAGGACTCTAGTGGTGTGTAATGTTCATCCATGTCAGCTTCTTCCCTCCAGGTAAATAGAATAATTGCCCATTTCCCCCTTTACAGTTTGGCAGGATCATGTGACCAGTCCTGGGCCACTTCTTTATAAGTCAGTTATGATTTATTACTTCTGTATGAAGCTTTTAATTGCCAGTTCATAATTCTCCAGAGCTCTTTTCCCCTGCTGTGCTGGCCAAATGGATTGCATGCTCTAGACAGTACAGCTACATGGCGGTCGAGCCTCCGTCCCTCGGGGTTGCCGAAACACCACATGCTGTTGCCTTGAAGCCCTCTTGGGGCTTGTAATGGACTTTGCTTGAGTTAAACCACTGGGGTTGGGACTTTTTACTACTACATCATAATATGTTCTAATACATGAACCAATAAATTAAATAGCCATGCTAATTTTAAAGAGCTAAAGGATGACAATAGCAGTGTAAAACACAACTAGAATTATATATAACCAAGTAGAAAATTTAGGTATAAAAAATGAAGTACGGAACCTAATGTATGGTATGAATGTATCTGGTGGATATAGCTGAAGAACAATTTAGTTGAACTGGAAAATCAAATTCAGCAGCCCTCCAGAAGTCATTTGTTGTTGTTATCTGGTCTCTAAGTCTATCTCCAGCTCTTTGTGACCCCATGGACTAGAGCACACCAGGCTTCCCTGTCCTCCACTGTCTCCTGGAGTTTGCTCAAACTCATGTCCATTGAATTGGTGATGCCATCCAACTATCTCATTGTCTGTGGCCTCCTTCTCCTGCCCTCAGTCTTTCATAGCATCAGTGTTTTTTCCAGTAAGTCAGCTCTTCGCATCAGGTGGCCAAAATATTGGACTTCAGCTTCACCATCAGTCCTAATGAATATTCAGGGTTGATTTCCTTTAGGATTGACAGGTTTAATCTCCTTGCTGTCCAAGGGACTCTCGAGTTTTCTCTGGCACCACAATGTGAAAGCACCAGAAGTCAGTAGGAAACAATAAATAGTTGAAAAATGTAAAAGAAAAGGATAAAGAGGTATGCAGGATTGGAATAGAAGATATAATGGAGGCTTCAGAAGGAAGAAAAAAAAGTAAAACTGGAGAGAAAAAAATATTTGAAGAAATAATAGAAGTAAAATTTCCAGAATGAAAAAAAAATAAGCTTCCGATATAAAGGGTTCTATAGAGTATCAAGAGAAGACACAGAGAAAATTGAATATGCTAAAGAAACAAAGAGAGTTAGTATTAAGTTTCTATAGTAAAACTTTTTACTTATCCCTCTACAGTTTGTTTTTACCTGTTGCTCTGTTTATGTTTCTGAGGTCCATAGGTTTTTTATTTTTTCAACACAGAATGAATCTATATGCCTAATTTCTATTTCTGCAATGGCATGCAGCCTGCCTCTCTCTCTCTCTCTCTCTCTCTCTCTCTCTCTCACACACACACACACACACACACACAAATAATGAGGCGTATTACATTTATTTTCCTATGTGGATGATTGGATTGAGTTGAATTCATTTCCATGTGCTGACAGTTAAAGGTTTTCAGACTGACTTGATCTCTCCTTGTCTCATTGAATACATTTATTTTCCATTTAAAAAAAATTGTTTATTTATTTTGTTTTTTTGGCTGTGCTGAATCTTAATTGTACCACCTTGGATCTTTACTTGCATCATGTGAACTCTTCATTGTGTATGTGGCATCTAGTTCCCTGGCCAGGGATTGATCCTACATCCCCTGCATTGGAGACATGGACTCTTAGCAATTGGACCACCAGGGGAATCCCTCCATTTAATTTTTAATGCTAATTCAACAAGACATCAGGGAAGCCAATGAATATAGTTAGCTTCTGAGTGAAAATATTCTCACTAGAGTAGTGAATATAAACCAACCGCAGGAACTGCTATATGTAGTACTATCTGTAATCACTGCAGACATCTGTAACTATAGATACTACTCTATAATCACTATGTGACTACTGTAGATACTTGCTACTAATATTAAAGGCGGATAAAATTTTACAATTTATATCTATAAATTCATATAAATATAAAATAAGTAAACAAATATATATAAATTCATACTTTTATACGGGCAGAGAAAGACTGTTATTGTCGATTTATAGATAAGCAAATTGAAGTTCAGAGTGGTTACTTTCCTAAGAGTCCAGTGTGAATATAAGACTTTCTGATTTTGAGTTTGATGCTCTTTATCATGCTGTGATTTCATGCAAAGTAGATTGAATATGTTTTTACTACTTCTGACCTTTCAAGCCAAATTTAATCAATCTTTAACATTCAGGTTTTCGTTTAAATCTACGTCTCTGTGACCACATGTGTAAACACAGGCACATACACACCTACACGTAAGTTCATATTCTGCCTGAATACATATTCAGAAGATGAAGAGAATGCATAATTTACCTAATGATTTTTTTCTTCCTTTATAAGGAAGACCATAATTTACCAGGTGACTTTATATGCCAAATGCTTTATATATTAAATAATTCTTCTATAATCCTAATCCTATATTACTTATAGACATTAAGTCACTTACTTAAAGTCTTTAAGCTGATAAGAAGCAGAGCCAGAATTCAAATCAGTAGTGACTCCAAATCCCGTGTGTTTAGTAACTTGGTCCTGCAACCAGCTGAACGTAAATATAAAGCTCTGGGGATCAATTTTGTGAATGAGTTGAGAAACAACATACTCAAGAAGTGAGATTTGGAAGAGTCCAAGTCCATGAAGGACTTGGTCGTAACAGTGACAGTTCTAGGATAAGCCTGTGGCCCGGGCCCTCACAATCTGTGACATAGATCCATGCACAGAAGAAATTCCAGGGTCTGGGCATCTAGACAGAGATAGTGGGGCACACAGACTTTAGGTAGTAGCATGTCCTCTTGGGCTCATGGACTTCTTGCTTTGTAGAGAGAGGTGCAGTCACAGAAGGGCCAGGGCCAGTTTCCAGGATAATAGGGGTACATGGTAAATATTTCACTGTCTGATTTTTACTAAATAGAAGGAAATGAGATTTCTTATTCCAGATGAAAAGACAACTTAATGGGGACTAAAATATTTTAAATTTTTTTACTTAAAAAAACTTCATGTTGGAATATAGTTGATTAACAATGTTGTGTTAGTTTCAGGTACACAGCACAGTGATTCAGTTATGCATGTACACATATCTATTCTCATTCAAATTCTTTTCCCTTTTAGGTTATTACAGAATGTTGAACAGAGTTCCCTGTGCTATACAATAGGTCTTTGTTGATTACCTGTTTTAAATATAGTACTGGGTACATACATGTCAATTGTAAGCTCCCAGTCTATCCCTACTCCCTAGCTTTCCTCCTTGGTAGCTAGTTCTTTGTCTAAGTCAGTGAATCTGTTTCTATTTTGTAAATAAGTTCATTTGTATCATTTTTGGACAGACTATTTTAATTTCAAGAAGTCTTTTTTGGAAATTAGATAATCGGAGATAGAACATTTACCATATATAAATAATCATTAAGATAAATTAACCTCATTAGTGATGAAAGAAATGTAGATTAAAGCAATAATAATGTCATTTCTCCTCCTTCAGATCAACAGTCTGCTTTAGAATAAAACTAAGGCTTCCCAGGTGGCTCAGACAGTAAAGAATCTGCCTGCAGTGCAGGAGACCCAGGTCCAATCCCTCGGTTGGGACTATCCCCTGGAAAAAGGAATGGCAACCCACTCCAGTATTCTTGCCAGAGAATCCGATGGACAGAGGATCTTGGTGGGCTACAGTTAGTGGGGTCACAAAGAGTCAGACACTACTGAGTAACTAACACTTTTACTTTCAAATGCTAGTGAGATGGAAATGAGGCTGTCACTCAAATGAAAAACTAGTGGAAGAATTATTGGTCATAAATCCATTTGGAAGGTAATTTGGGAATGTGAACATAATGTCTGAAAATTTCCCTTGTTTTTTGGCCCAATAATTTCACTTATGAAATATAGCCTAAGAAAACTATCTGAAATGCCTAAAACCATAATATATGTAGATATGTGCATCATAGTACTGTATACTACTACTAAGTCACTTCAGTCATGTCCAACTCTGTGAGACCCCAGAGATGGCAGCCCTCCAGGCTCCCCCATCCCTGGGATTCTCCAGGCAAGAACACTGGAGTGGGTTGACATTTCCTCCTCCAATGCATGAAAGTGAAAAGTGAAAGTGAAGACGCTCAGTCGTTTCTGACTCTTAGCGACCCCATGGACTGCAGCCTACCAGGCTCCTCCGTCCATGGGATTTTCCAGGCAAGAGTACTGGAGTGGGGTGCCATTGCCTTCTCCAATAGTACTATATATAATGACTTAAAATGGAAGTAACCTAGTAAATGATAATTAGGAAGTAGGTATATAGGATTCCGTAAACAAACTAAAAGATGACTTGTAAAAGTTGTTAATAATGAGTATTTATATTCTAAATTTAAATTTCAAAAGCAATGATAGCTCTTTTTGTGCACAATATTATATCTACCCCATAAAGATATTGATAGATTAAAAAAACTAGCAGCAATTATATTAAAATCATAAATAAAGAGGGTAATAATTAAACCCCATAATTGGTGCCAGTGAAGCAGTTGTGGATCATTAAGTCTGTGTTTTCCACTGTTAGGTATCCATGAAATAAAGAACATGTTGAGATTTTAATTTTGTGAACAACAACAACAACAAAATGGGTGTACTGCTAAACATTTAAGCCACTTTAATCATTAGGATAAGTTTCCATTGATTTGGATAGGATGATGTATGAGAAATGATCATTTTTATTGCCTATTTGCCTCTTAGAATAAGGGTTTCGTGATTGATATCATAGATAGCAAGCTACCCTTTAATTTCTATGCATATTATACCAACATTAAAGCCATTGTAAAAATCCATGTTCTTTGACTGTTGAAACTTTATTTAAAATTTTGAGACTAGTTGGTCTTTCAGTTCAGTTCAGTCGCTCAGTCATGTCCGACTCTTTGCGACCCCATGAATCGCAGCACACCAGGCACCACTGTCCATTACCAACTACCAGAGTTCACTCAAACTCATGTCCATCGAGTTGGTGATGCCATCCAGCCATCTCATCCTCTGTCGTCCCCTTCTCCTCCTGCCCACAGTCCCTCCCAGCATCAGGGTCTTTTCCAATGACTCAGCTCTCCACATGAGGTAGCCAAAGTATTGGAGTTTCAGCTTCAGCATCAGTCCTTCCAAAGAACACCAGGACTGATCTCTTTTACGATGGACCTCTTTGCAGTCCAAGGGACTCTCAAGAATCTTCTCCAGCACCACAGTTCAAAAGCATCAATTCTTCAGCGCTCAGCTTTCTTCACAGTCCAACTCTCACATCCATACGTGACCACTGGAAAAACAATAGCCTTGAGTAGACAGACCTTTGTTGGCAAAGTAATATCTCTGCTTTTGAATATGCTATCTAGGTTGGTTATAACTTTCCATCCAAGGAGTGAGCATCTTTTAATTTCATGGCTGCAATCACCATCTGCAGTGATTTTGGAGCCCAAGAAAATAAAGTCTGACACTGTTTCCACTGTTTCCCCATCTATTTCCCATGAAGTGATGGGACCAGATGCCATAATCTTCGTTTCCTGAATGTTGAGCTTTAAGCCAACTTTTTCACTCTCACTTTCATCAAGAGACTTTTTAGTTCCTCTTCACTTTCTGCCATAAGGGTGGTGTCATCTGCATATCTGAGGTTATTGATATTTCTTCCGCCAATCTTGATTCCAGCTTGTGCTTCTTCCAGCCCAACATTTCTCATGATGTACTCTGTATAGAAGTTAAATAAGCAGGGTGACAATATACAGCCTTGACGTACTCCTTTTCCTATTGGGAACCAGTCTGTTGTTCCATGTCCAGTTCTAACTGTTGTCTCCTGACCTGCATTTAGGTTTCTAAAGAGGCAAGTCAGGTGGTCTGGTATTCCCATCTCTTTCAGAATTTTCCACAGTTTATTGTGACCAAACAGTCAAAGGCTTTTGTGGTTTTTCTATTTTTTATATAGTAGTATGTATATGTTAATCCCATATTCCTAATTTTTCTCTCTCCCCAGCCCACACTCCTGCCTTTTTCACTTTGGTAACCATAAATTTGTTTTCTATGTCTATGAGTTTACTCCTGTTTTGGAAGTAAGTTCATTTATGTCCTTTTTTATTAGATTTCTCATATAAGTGATATCATATGATATTTGTCTTTGTCTGACTTGCTTCACTTAATGTGGTCATCTCTATGATCACATTGAGGTCCATCCGTGTTGCTGCAGATGATACTATTTCATTCTTTTTATGGCTGAGGAAAATTCCATCATGTATATGTACCATATCTTCTTTATCCATTCATCTGTTGATGGACACTTAGGTTTCTTCCATGTCTTGGCTAAAAAACAATTTAACATTCATTTCCTTAATATTTGTTACTTCATCTAGCAATGATAAGAGAGTGAGTAGCCCTTTTATTTTTTAATTTTTAAGAGAAATATTTTGTCAAATGATGAAAACATACTTAATGATTTTTTTGGTGTTAACATATTCTAAGCAAGTAGTTACAAATGAAGTACTAATTGACTTCAGAGGAGAAACTTAGATTTTTTTTCTCCAGCAAGATGGAACAATAAACTAAATTCCAATTTCTGACAGTTCAATGATAAATACATTTACTTAGCAAAAGTATATCGTGCAGCTGTGCTTGTAGCAGAAGTTAATGCTGCTTGTCAATTTAAATCATATTATTTAGAAGAGCTCCTACATGGTGAAATTTAGAGTGTCATAAGTTGAAATAGTTTATTTTGAAATAAAAGTAAGTCTCATCATTGAAATGTCCTTGTAAGTTCACCAACAATATTGACAAAAACAAATACAAAAAAAAGAAGAAAAACTCTAAGCTTTTTCCCTGTTGAATTGACTTATTCAACTATCATGAAAGAATATTTTTGTGAATAATATCTTATCACAATTACTTGGTAGAGAGGCATGACACTTTATTAATAAGCAGATGGCACAGTATTAAAAAATATCCATTTTATACATACACAACAAACAGAGCTTAGTGATGAACACATCTTGTTAGTTGAAGTTCTATTGAACTGAAATTTTTAACTCTTTGGTATTCATCCAGCTTCACCCATTACATCTTTTTTTTTTTTTTTGAGTTATAAACATTTTATCTACTTCTCTAAATGAGATTCCTTTAAAAATACTGTTCATAGTGAATTTTCATCAATCAAGTTCTTTGTCTTTCTTATCAGTTCTCTCCTAAAAAAAAACATGATTTTGGATTACATTTTGTTCCTCTCAAAAATGTAATCACTTAAAGCAATTTTAAAGAATATGAAAGAATTTGTTGTGAGCTTCATCCATGGTAGATTTGACTATAAATAATATACTTTTATTAAAACTCTAATTTATTCCAATACATTATGCTATGGTAGACTGGATTATTATTCCAGCTCTTCACTTAGGAAATCTCTCCCAACCCTGCTCTGGCTGCTACGAGTTCCCAAGAGGGCTGTACCTCTTCATCCTTGGCCACATTACTTTTCAGTGACACCTCTCTCTATGATTGGAGTATATTTTCTTATCCTAGTGATATTGGGATTGAGCATGTAACTTGTTTTGGCCAATAGAAATATTTAAAAGGCATCATGTGTTTTTACTTGCCCTCTTATGCCAAGGTCATCACCATGAGCTGGACATTCTTTAGTTAATTTACTGGTCCTGGGAAAAGGATAAGAATGAAGCAGAGCCATCCCAATTGACCTGCAGAGCTGTGAGAACAAATGACTTGTTTTAAGCCACTGAAAACAAGTGGGTAGTTTGTGGGTGGTTTCTTTCACAGCATTCTTGTGGCAATATCTAACAGATTCCCTTGCTGATAAGTAACATTGAAGAAATTTCTGCAATGTATTTTTTCTTTCCGTAGATATTTTAAGTAACCCCTTTCCATGGAGTTTAAAAAAAGAGTAGCTTTTAGGAAACAAGAGACCTGGATTCTTGTTTTTTCTTAGAAAATAAGTGGAGTGATCTCAGCTAAGTCTCTTAATCCTCCTGTGCTTCCCTTGTAAAATGAAGATAATAGTACTTTGACATCTAAAAGCCAAGACCCTAAATTTGGTGATGTCCAGAAACAGATTTTGTGACTTGAATATTTTTATGAAATGAAGCCATATCGTTATTTAAGGACAGTCCAGCTCTGTTACTTGATATGGTTGCATAGCAAATTAGTCTTTTGGAACTGCAGAAGTCCTGAAGCAAGACTTCAAGGTGGATGTGAAGTAGGAATACCCACCAGATAGGGCCAACCGCTGACATTGAACTGAGATTTAGGGAACCAAGGTGAACAAAACTACTTTGGTGTCTGTTATAAGATCCAAGATCAGAATTGGCAGGAAGAGATATAGTTTTCTGAACCTTGCTTGTGACCCTTTTCTAAATCTATGATATATGCTTTCTTAACTCCTCTCTCATCTCAGAAGAGCATGGATGTCTTATGAGAAGTATGTTGTAGCAGAAGATCATCTTTAGAGTTACAAAGCTGATTCCAGACGTGTTTGCTCTTTTTTGTCTTTTTGGTTATGGTTCATGGTAAGAAATGAGCATATATGCATATGCTAAGGTCAAACAAACTTATTTTGCCAACCTCCATCACCCCTTGTTCCAGAGGTCAGGCTAATGTGGTTCTTGGCTGGAAAGTAAGATATTACCATCTTTCTAGGCTGGTATATCAAAGAGGTAAGCTTACAGATAATTTTTTCATATATATTTATTCGTCCTCCATTAGATTTTGTAGAAGATTTGAGGCAGGGAATTGCTACACGTTAGGGAGGCTAGGGAACATAGGCTTTAGCTAAGAGGCAAGCTGCCCAGATAAAAATGAGCAGGAAAGGAGAATGGGGATTGAGAAGCAATTAACCATTTCTTCCACAGTGATAAATCTCTTATGTTTTGCTCCTAAATTTATCGCACTATAAAAAAAAAATCTTACTTTTCTCTGACCTAAATTTCCATTTATTCAACTTGTTCATTCTTTCAGATTGTAGCAGTTTGTTAGGGTGCACACCCTACGGTGCTATATTCTTATCCTGCATAGGTACTTCTCATCACAGTAAACACATATGAGAGATGCCTGATCAAAACAGTCATTCAAGTTTAAGACTTTTTAAGTCTTTTTGTAGCACACTATAGACATTTAGCTAGGTGACTTTATTTAAGATCATCTGGATAGTGCTAGGGAGAAGGCAATGGCACCCCGCTCCAGTACTCTTGCCTGGAAAATCCCATGGACGGAGGAGCCTGGTGGGCTGCAGTCCATGTTAAGGTCAAACAAACTTATTTTGCCAACCTCCATCACCCCTTGTTCCAGAGGTCAGGCTAATGTGGTTCTTGGCTGAAAAGTAAGATATTACCATCTTTCTAGGCTGGTATATCAAAGAGGTAAGCTTACAGATAATTTTTTCATATATATTTATTCGTCCTCCATTAGATTTTGTAGAAGATTTGAGGCAGGGAATTGCTACACGTTAGGGAGGCTAGGGAACATAGGCTTTAGCTAAGAGGCAAGCTGCCCAGATAAAAATGAGCAGGAAAGGAGAATGGGGATTGAGAAGCAATTAACCATTTCTTCCACAGTGATAAATCTCTTATGTTTTGCTCCTAAATTTATCGCACTATAAAAAAAAAATCTTACTTTTCTCTGACCTAAATTTCCATTTATTCAACTTGTTCATTCTTTCAGATTGTAGCAGTTTGTTAGGGTGCACACCCTACGGTGCTATATTCTTATCCTGCATAGGTACTTCTCATCACAGTAAACACATATGAGAGATGCCTGATCAAAACAGTCATTCAAGTTTAAGACTTTTTAAGTCTTTTTGTAGCACACTATAGACATTTAGCTAGGTGACTTTATTTAAGATCATCTGGATAGTGCTAGGGAGAAGGCAATGGCACCCCGCTCCAGTACTCTTGCCTGGAAAATCCCATGGACGGAGGAGCCTGGTGGGCTGCAGTCCATGGGGTCGCTACAAGTCGGACATGACTGAGCAACTTCACTTTCACTTTTCACTTTCATGCATTGGAGGAGGAAATGGCAACCCACTCCAGTGTTCTTGCCTGGAGAATCGCAGGGACGGGGGAGTCTGGTGGGCTGCCGTCTATGGGGTCGCACAGAGTCGGACATGACTAAAGTGACTTAGCAGCAGCAGCATAGTGCTAGAAACAAAAGAAGGTTACCTATGGCCATTTAATAGACATTATGAATGCTAAAGGCTACCGTGTACATTGGTATAATGCAGGCCGAGCATAAGCCAATGAACTGTTGATTTTCTAACTAAATTGTGGAATAATTTTACAGTTTGACCCACTACAGACAATTTTGAAGAGCCATTCTTTTCCCCCAGTTTCACAGGGGAGATTTCTCTTCCCTCTGCAAGAGAATCCTAAGATGTTATACCTATCACATAGTCTCTGGTGTAGTCTTATGAAGTTAATGGCATGGGACAGAAAACTTACATTATAAGCAGTGAGGTTATTGTAGGAATGTGCTCTAGGATACTTCCAATATAGGACGAGTTAGGAAAGGCTTTAGGACACCATGAAGCACAGCCTTAGGAAAGAACATGGTGCAGTAAAATGCTGAAAGTGTAGTAGATGTGATTTTGATTGCTTTGTGCACATGGAGAGGGGTGAGTCCTACAAACAGAAATGTGGGTCTTGTTCTAGATCAGTGTAGTTACCCAGAATGGCAGTAGTAAATAATTTAATACTACTTTACATGTGTAAGAGTCCTTTCACATATATCATTTCAGGTTATGTGTTGTTATTTACAGATCACAGCTAAGGAAATGGAGGTTCCTTGCCTTTTCCAAGATCGTGTAAATGTCAACCAGGGCCTTGGCAACATCCTGCCAAAATAGAGCCAGCCTGCCAGTGCCCAGGGTGCCTGTTAAAAACACCAGGCACCAGAGACTCAATCTCTTGCAGAATTAAGTTTTATCATCCTGTGTCTTTTCTGATTCTGAACCCCAACTTTTATCTATACAATTTCTGGCTCTCCACACTGAACTTCTGTAGTAACTCAGTCCATTGCCCCCGTGGACTCTGATGCTATGCCTTCTCTCCTGCTCCCCAGCCCAAGCTCAGTGAGCACTAGGTGCTTTCGGACCTTTTGTGTCTGTTACAGCAGCAGTCCCCTACCTTTTTGGCACCAAGGACTGGTTTCGTGGAATACAGCTTTTTCCACAAACCAGGGGTGAGGGGATGTTTGCAGGATAATTCAAGCACATTGCATTATTGTACACTTTATTTCTATTATTACATCAACTCTACCTCAGATCATAGGCATTGGATCCTGGAGGTTGGAGACCCCTGCGTTATAGCATTAGCTACAAAATGATTAAGTGAAAGAGCTAAGCACCAACCCAAATCATAAACACCAAATGTGGTGTTTTTGCTGATTTATCATTATACTTTTCCAGGTCAGCAATATGATTGCCATTACTATTTTAAACAGAAGTATGACTTTGAGCAGATTTCGATTCACAGATGAAGACAAACAATTATGCATTCTTATGTCATTTAAGTTTAATATCCTGCCATTGCATTTTCAGTCTTCCAGTCTGTCTTTTTCTCCTTCAAAGTGATATTTTAAATGTTTTTGAAATCAAGTCATGATCAGAGCCAAAGCCTACATTCACTTAATCACTCATGTAGTTACCTATCACAATTTATATTTTTGTTTTAGTCAGTTTCCAGTTTTCATTCCTTTTTGAAGCGGTATTGTATTCCATCATGTAGATATGCATAATTGATATCATCAGTCTCCTATTATTGAATATTTAGATTGTTTTCTTCTGTTTTAGCTGTGAATAATGCTGTACTGGTATATGTATAAGATAAATTCCTAGAAGTGAAATTTCTGGTTAAGAGAGTATATGCATTTGTATTTTTTAAAGGAAGGCATTTTACTTTATTTTTAGATGGGATATAAATTCGTCCTTTATTCTTGGATGAGATATAAATGCATAATATATAAATTCAAAAGGTTAACAAAACGGAAATAGTAAAAATATTTCTAGTTCTTCTTTTGACAAGCAGCCACTGTTATCAGCTCCTTCAATATCCTGACAGAGATAATCTATGGAAATACAAACACTTATATATATTAGGAATTAGGAGACTCCTCTTATTTTGAAATATTTATGTTTTCTTCTGAGTTGGGCTTGTGAGAGCCCACAGGGTCTTGCTAAGACGCTGGCTGAGAGAGAAGTACTCAGGCTTTTATGTTGCCATTCAGTTAGAAGCAGATTTCTGTATTGTTTTATCATTCACTGTCTGACATACATCATAATTATTGAAGATCCTATTTTGAAAAGTTGTGTTTCCATTGATTTGCACCATATCCGTCTATTCACTCTGGAGGGAAGGATGGCCATGGATACAGTGAGCAACAATGCTTGTCCACAAGTTTTAAAACATTATCCAGGCTCGACTGTTCTCTATGGCAGATTCTATATACAATGTCACGAAGCCTTCTTTTCCTTTCTTCAATAATAGAATTTAAACTGGACACATTGTATAACTAGGAAGCATATTTTGTAAGCTCACTTCTGATAGATGTGATCATGTGACTAAGTTATTACTTACAGTCTAAGAGTGGAAGTGAGGTGTGTAAACTACTACTCTAATTGTTTAATCTGAATTTATGCTCATTCTTTCTCCACAAGCCAATACATAGGTATATCCTTAAGCTTTGAGTGTGTTAGAATTGTCCAACACTCTGGATGAGCAACAAGGCAGAAGGAAAGAGAGTCCCTGTATGACTGTGTGAAGCACAGATGTTCCACCAACCTTCATTGCTCAATTTGGAGTGTTACACGGTAGAGAAATAAATTCCTGTCTTTTTAAGGCCTCTATATTTGGGAGACCAGTTTATTACAGAACCCATCGTGTACCTTGAATAATTCAGAGCCATGCCTGGTTCTCAGCGGACAACCTAGGATTCATTTGTCTCTGTTGTGTCTCTATCTACTTCATCACTTTCAAAGTGTAATGCAAAATATTGTCATTGTTTTTGTTTGTGCATGTTTGAAAATATCTTTATTTGACACTTCTAGTAGGTGGACAGTTTGATTAAGCCTGGAATTCTAGCTGGAAAATGATTTCCCTTCAGAGTTGTGAAGTTATTACTATTTTCTTTGTTATTCTAGAAAAGTTCATTTTGATTTATTAATCTTTTTCTCGCTTTATTGAAGGTTTCAAGATCTTCTTATTCTGAAATTTCCTAGTGTTATATTTTAGTGTGGTTCTATCTTTATCCATTGTGTTTGGTGTTCAGTGGGCCCTTTCATAATGCCCTTTAATCCTAGGAAATTGACTTTAGTTACTTGATGGATGATTTTCTTCTGTTTTCTTAGTTCTTTCCTTCTGAACTACTATTTTTGGATGTTGAAACTCTTAAATTGCTCCTGTTTTCTTAATGTTCCCTTATCCCTTTCATCTCTTTGTCTTTTTGCTCTATTTTCTATGAGACTTCCTCAAGTTAACCTTCCATCCTATCTGTTAATGTTTTTCTTTTCTGCCATCAAGTTTTTAATTTCTAAGATCTACTTTTCTGTTCTTTGAGTACTATTCCTTCCTGATTATTCCCTGATGTGGTCGTGCCATCCTTATATTTAACAAGGTATCAGTTAATAGTTGTTTTTCTTTTGTTTCCTTTTCCCATACAGTTCTCGTCCTCTAAGTGGCTTTTTTTCCTTAGTGATTATGATTATTTGATTTCTAACTTCTTATTTGGAGAAGGAAATGACAACCCAGTCCAGTATTCTTGCCTGGAGAATCCCCTGGACAGGGAAGCCTGAGGGACTACAGTCCACAGGGTCACAGAGTGAGGCATGACTGAGGAACTGAACAACAAATTCTTGTTCAATTTAGTTCAGTTCAGTCGCTCAGTCGTGTCTGACTCTTTGTAACTCCATGAACCACAGCACGCCAGGCATCTCTGTCCATCACCAACTACCAGAGTCTACCCAAACCCATGTCGGTGATGCCATCCAGTCATCTCATCCTCTGTCGTCCCCTTCTCCTCCTGCCCCCAAGCCCTCCCAGCATCAGAGTCTTTTCCAATGAGTCAGCTCTTTGCATGAGGTGGCCAAAGTACTGGAGTTTCAGCTTTAGCATCAGTCGTTCCAATGAACACCCAGGACTGATCTCCTTTAGGATGGAATGGTTGGATCTCCTTGCAGTCCAAGGAAGTAAAAAGTCTTCTCCAACACCACAGTTCAAAAGCATCAATTCTTTCTGCACTCAGCTTTCTTTATGGTCCAACTCTCACATCCATACATAACCACTGGAAAAAACATAGCCTTGACTAGATGGACCTTTGTTGACAAAGGAATGTCTCTGCTTTTTAATATGCTCTGCTTTTTAATATGCTTTTTAATATAACTTTCCTTCCAAGGAGCAAGTGTCTTTTAATTTCATGGCTGCAATCACCATCTGCAGTGATTTTGGAGCCCCCAAAAAATAAAGTTAGCTACTGTTTCCACTGTTTCCCCATTTGTTTGCCATGAAGTGATGGGACCGGATGATCTTCGTTTTCTGAATGTTGAGCTTTAAGCCAACTTTTTCGCTCTCCACTTTCCCTTTCATCAAGCGGTTCTTTAGTTCCTCTTCACTTTCTGCCATAAGGGTGGTGTCATTGATATTTTTCCCAGCAATCTTGATTCCAGCTTGTGCTTCTTCCAGCCCAGCACTTCTCATGATGAACTCTGCATATAAGTTAAATAAGCAGGGTGCCAATATACAGCCTTGACGTACTCCTTTTCCTATTTGGAACCAGTCTGTTGTTCCATGTCTAGTTCTAACTGTTGCTTCCTGACCTGCATATAGGTTTCTCAAGAGGCAGGTCAAGTGGTCTACTATTCCCATCTCCTTAAGAATTTTCCACAGTTAGCTTTCCTTAAATGTTTATAGATCCTTTCTTGTCTACTTACAAAATGAGGGTTTAAAAGCTGATTGAATGTTCTGAGTATGGGAATGGAGCTTGCAGATTTATAGTTTCACAGTAAGGTGGTCTTGACAGATCATTAGCTGCCAAGCTCCAGATGTCAATGTCTTTATAGATTTCCTTCTGAATTGATCAGATGTCCCAGAGAAAGATCTCCCAGTCTCCAACCTAGATGTTAGATTTAGCTGCCAGAGTTCTAGGAGGTGAGGAGAGGATGAGGACAGGGCTGGTGTTTCCAGCATTCAGTAGTCTCTATTTATCCTCCTCTTAGTCCCCCTATTTATTTTATTAATTAATTTATTTTAGCCTTGCTGGGTCTTCTTTGCTGTGTGGACTTTTCTCTAGTTGCAGCGAGTGGAGGCCACTCTCTAGTTGCTCCTGAACCTTTTGAGTGTAAGTTTAGATATGTTTCTAGCTATTCTTCACTGCAGCTTTTGGAGTTTGTCCGTATTACATCTACTTAATCAGTGACCATTCATTTATTTGATTTTCAATTCAAAAATTAGCAGCAATTTTCCTGACATCTTTTTTGTTTGTATTTGGGGATTTTGGTTGTTGTTGTTTGTTTGTTTGTTTTGCTGTTGTTTTTTTTAAGATCCCATTTTGTTCTACTTCAGAAAGGAGTGAATTCAGGTGTGTATTTTCCATCTACCATTTTAACCTAGAACCTTGGTTATTGCTTTTATTAGTCATTCATTTTTCTCCTAGACTAGCAGGAAAGTTTAAAATGATTTATGGTGCTTTCCATATATTCATCTATGAAAAAAGAAAGTGAAATTTTATTATGAAAGCTGATGGAGAGTATTAAGAAATAGTTATGTTCTATTATGCAGAGAATTAATTTTGGACAAGAAGAATGCTATGAATGGGGATAATAAAATCTTAATCAATCTTTAGTAACTTTCAGAATCTACCAGATAGTTGTCCATTTATTTAAAAGGACAGAACTTGTGCTAAACATATACTTGGTATAAGAAGTGAAACTAAAAGGTTGACAGTAAACTGGCCAAATACAGAAATTCACTCAGATAAAAATTATATAAAAGAAGTTAATCAAATGGATCAAAACTCAGAAAATGGATTTGTTTGCAGGCAGTAGTACCTCTACAGCTGACAAATTTGCAATAAAGTCTAAATATATTGGGAATGCTTTCTCTGTTCATTAGTAATATGCCTTCTAGAAAGAGTCTGCCTGTATGGACCGAAGTGAAAGAGAACCAGATCTATTTCTTCTACTTTCTCTAAATTTTTTGTCTTTGTTAGTATTAGCACCTAAGTATTTCTCTGTTTTAGTTCCATGGTGAGGCTATTGAATCACACTGACCAATGGAAATAAACTTTCCATATCTACTTGCTGCTTTCAAATGAGAGGTTCCATGGTGTTCAGAATTATCTGACTTTCTGAAACCCATTAAAAAGCCTGTGAGGTAGAGAGGCTGTAATTGTAATCACCCAGGTCCAGTATAATCAGCTGTCCAACTACTCATCAGCTTTAACAGCAGCTATACTGCCACTGCCTCCTTGCTTCTGAGATGCCTCTCTGAGGATCAGTCACATCTGCCAGGCCAGGAAGGAGAACGAATGAACTAGATTTTAGTTTGCAAGCCAGCTATCCCACACAGAATGAGATCATTTCTAACAGAGGAGCAGGTGGGGCTTCTGACATTTGCAGGCTGTTAACCATTGGCATATTTGAAGTGGGCTCTGGGAACTTGAAACAGAGCAACCTAACATGGAATCCATTTACAGTCTCATTCTAGGCTTTTGAAGTTTCAGTGAAGTGTGGTTCATCATGATAACACTCTTTTTAAAACTGTATGAATGATTCACATGATCATTCAGTAGGACCCACTAGAATCTGTATTGTGTCCCATTAATCCCCCTTTCCTGTGAGTGTTGTTCCAGAAAATCTGGCTACTTGGCTACTGAAGGGAGATAAAGTATAATTCAAAAGGACTATTTGCCTTCAGGAACTCAATATATTTGGTGGAATGTTTAGAATATTTGGAACACAGAGACATAGATTATGCCACTTGGAAAGACATTTTTAACCCAGACCTACCATAGTATTTTGTGCTTTTAAGTGCTTCAAGGTTATTCATAACAGATAGAATCTATTTACTGGTGGCTCTGATGGTAAAGAACCTACCTACAATGTGGGACACCTGGGTTCAATTCCTCGGTGAGGAAGGTCCCCCAGAAGGGAATGGCTACCCACTCCAGTATTCTTGCCTGGAGAATTCCATGAGCAGAGGAGCCTGGCAGGCTATAATCCATGGAATTGCAAAGAGTCAGACACGACTGAGCAACTAACACTTACTTTCAGAGTCTGTTTCCAACAATCTTAGAACAGTTTTGACTAATCCCAGGCTGGCACCATCTGGAATGAAAAAGAAAAACAGCCTATACCTTTCACCATAGTTGTCTGCCCTTCTAGGTTGTCCAGGGTTGAAGAACCTCGCTTTGTATCTTATGCAGACTAGCTTTTCCCTCTCTCTCTTCTTCTGTGACCCCTATAGCATGAATGTTAGTATAGTTGATGTCCCAGTGGTCTCTTAAACTGTCCTCATTTCTTTTCATTCTTTTTTCTGTTCAGCTTCAGTGACTTCCACTACTCTGTCCTCCAGCTCACTGATCAATTCCTCTGTGTCATCTAGGCTCAAACACCCTTTTCCAACAATACAAGAGAAGACTGTACACATGGACATCACCAGATGGTCAACACCGAAATCAGATTGATTACATTCTTTGCAGCCAAAGATGGAGAAGCTCTATACAGTCAACAAAAACAAGACCAGGAGCTGACTGTGGCTCAGATCATGAACTCCTTATTACCAAATTCAGACTGAAATTGAAGAAAGTAGGGAAAACCACTAGACCATTCAGGTATGACCTAAATCAAATCCTTATGATTATTCAGTGGAAGTGAGAAATAGATTAAAGGGCCTAGATCTGATAGATAGAGTGCCTGATGAACTATGGAATGAGGTTCGTGACATTGTACAGGAGACAAGGTTCAAGACCATCCGCATGGAAAAGAAACACAAAAAAGCAAAATGGCTGCCTGGGGAGGCCTTACAAATAGCTGTGAAAAGAAGAGAAGCGAAAAGCAAAGGAGAAAAGGGAAGATATAAGCATCTGAATGCAGAGTTCCAGAGAATAGCAAGAAGAGATAAGAAAGTCTTCTTCAGCGATCAATGCAAACAAATAGAGGAAAACAACAGAATGGGAAAGACTAGAGATCTCTTCAAGAAAATTAGAGATACCAAGGGAACATTTCATGCAAAGATGGGCTCGATAAAGGACAGAAATGGATGGACCTAACAGAAGCAGAAGATATTAAGAAGAGGTGGCAAGAATACACAGAACTGTACAAAAAAGATCTTCATGACCCAGATAATCATGATGGTGTGATCATTCACCTAGAGCCAGACATCCTGGAATGTGAAGTCAAGTGGGCCTTGGAAAGCATCACTACGAACAAAGCTAGTGGAGGTGATGGACTTCCAGTTGAGCTGTTTCAAATCCTGAAAGATGATGCTGTGAAAGTGCTGCACTCAATATGCCAGCAAATTTGGAAAACTCAGCAGTGGCCACAGGACTGGAAAAAGTCAGTTTTCATTCCAATCCCAAAGAAAGGCAATGCCAAAGAATGCTCAAACTACCGCACAATTGCACTCATCTCACACGCTAGTAAAATAATGCTCAAAATTCTCCAAGCCAGGCTTCAGCAATACGTGAACCATGAACTCACTGATGTTCAAGCTGGTTTTAGAAAAGGCAGAGGAAAGAGAGATCAAACTGCCAACATCCGCTGGATCATGGAAAAAGCAAGAGAGTTCCAGAAAAACATCTATTTCTGCTTTATTGACTATGCCAAAGCCTTTGACTGTGTGGATCCCAATAAACTGTGGANGTCCCCATCGTAACTCAAGAGGGACCTGCCATGACTCTAGAAAAACCTGGAGTTTCTCCCCTCCAGGTGAGACGAGGCCCTTTTCTGCTGTGGCATCTTGAGGGAAATCACACCTTACCTCTTGGAACTCGAAAGGGTCCTTCACAACCTTGCTGCAACTCAAGAAGTTCTCCGACATACCCGTCTCTACTCGAGAGGAACACCTGTCCTAGACAGTTTTAAAACTGTCTGGATTATAAAAGTGGCTAAATAAAATATCACAGATGAGTTAAGCAAATTAATAATTTCATATAATGAATATTTTTTTCTTGTTTCTACAAGTACAAGACAAAAGACAATATTAGATATTTGAGAGTTTATATGGAAAGCTTGGGACTTCCCTGGTGGCTCAGACAGTAAAGAATCCACCTACAGTTTGGAAGATCTGGGTTTGATCCCTGGCTTGGGAAGATCCCCTGGAGGAGGGCATGACAACTGATTCCAGTATTCTTGCCTGGAGAATCTCCATGGACAGAGGTACCTGGTGGGCTCCAGTCCACGAGGTAGCCAAGAGTTGGGCACAGCTGACTAAGTGCAGCACAGCATAACACATTTTAAGCTGACATACTATTTTTGAACAGTAATTTTAAAATTAAGGTTAATTCCAATTTATGTTTCTACTAGAAACTTTATTGTAGTTCTGAGATATATTTTTAAAATTCGGGCTATCAAAAGCAGAGCCATTACTTTGCCGACTAANCATCACTTCATGGGAAATAGATGGGGAAACAGTGGAAACAGTGTCAGACTTTATTTTGGTGGGCTCCAAAATCACTGCTGATGGTGACTGCAGCCATGAAATTAAAAGACGCTTACTCCTTGGAAGAAAAGTTATGACCAACCTAGATAGTATATTCAAAAGCAGAGACATTACTTTGCCAACTAAGGGCCATCTAGTCAAGGCTATGGTTTTTCCTGTGGTCATGTATGGATGTGAGAGTTGGACTGTGAAGAAGGCTGAGTGCCGAAGAATTGATGCTTTTGAACTGTGGTGTTGGAGACGACTCTTGAGAGTCCCTTGGACTGCAAGGAGATCCAAACAGTCCATTCTGAAGGAGATCAGCCCTGGGATTTCTTTGGAAGGAATGATGCTGAAGCTGAAACTCCAGTACTTTGGCCACCTCATGTGAAGAGTTGACTCATTGGAAAAGACTCTGATGCTGGGAGGGATT
This sequence comes from Cephalophus harveyi, assembly GCA_006410635.1. Lineage (NCBI taxonomy): Eukaryota > Metazoa > Chordata > Mammalia > Artiodactyla > Bovidae > Cephalophus > Cephalophus harveyi. The sequence continues at coordinate 34,099 of SJYT01014190.1, forward strand.
GGGGGCAGGAGGAGAAGGGGAAGACAGAGGATGAGATGGCTGAATAGCATCACGGACTCGATGGACGTGAGTCTGAGTGAACTCCGGGAGTCGATGATGGACAGGGAGGCCTGGCGTGCTGCGATTCATGGGGTCGCAAAGAGTCGGACACGACTGAGCACCTGAACTGAACTGAAGTGTACTTTTCACTTTAGTTATTGTGTTCTTCATCCCCATTTGATTGTTCTCTATATTTTCTAACTCCTTGCTTAAAAATTCTAACTTCTCATTCTGTACATCCATTCTTCTCCTGACTTCTTTGATTTTCTTTACGGTCATTACTCTGAACCCTTACTTGGGTAGATATCCTATCTCCACTTCACTTAGTCCTTCCCCTAGGGTTTATCGTCTTCCTTCATCAGGAACCTATTCCTCTGCTGCATCATTTTGTCTGCATTGCTATTTATATTTTTATGTATGTGCTAAGTTGAGAAATGTATTTCTCAACTTTGGAGAAGTGGCCTTCTGTAGGAAAGGTCCTACACATCCATGCAGTGCACTCTTTTCCTCTTGTTGCCCCAGGTATATGCTCTATGGGTTCCCCTTATGAGGACTGTGTGGGTCCCTCTATTGTGGTAGGCTGACTGGGTGGGTGGTCTGGTCGGCTTGATTGGCCCTGAGCCTGGCTGGTTGCCAGGTCCTGCCTTGTATGGATGCTGCTAGCTGCTGTTTAGCGGGGCCTAGTCATGAGACAACTGGGTGCAGAACCCTAGGAAACCAAGGGGCTAGTGCTAGCTCACTGGTGGGCAGAGTCAGGGTCCTGAAGACTCTGGGCCTATTGTCTAGACACTGGCAGGTGAAGCAGGACCTGGGATTAATGCTGGATTACTGGGATAAAGATCCAATCCCTGAAAGTCTGCTTGCAGTGCCCAAAGATCCCAGAGTTCATTTCAAGTCATCAGGGATTGCAGAGGGATTTCCTGACATAGTTGGGCATGAGGTCTGGGATATCCCACTAGAGGACAAGGCCAGGGCCCAGCTGGTCCTAAGGTAGGATCTGGCCTGCTGTGGACAGACTGTGTCCACAGGCTACAGCATCACAGTTTTCTTGTGTCTAGTTTCTACCCCCTGCTTTGTGAGGCTGATCTAGAGTCTTGTGTAGGCTTCCTGGTAGGAAAGGCCAGGGCCTGCCCACTGGTAGGTGGATCTGGGTCTTGGTCCTCTAGTGGGCAGAGCCGTGTCTAGGGTCATGTCATAAGGTGTGTGTGAGCTCAGGAAGACTTTAGGCAGCCTGTCTGCTGATGAGGGGGACTGTGTCCCCACCCAGTGAGATGTTTGGCCTCAGGTGTCCCAGCATTGGTGCCTATAGGCTATTGGGTGGGGCCAGCTCTTGGTGCTAATGAATCAGTACAGCAGGAACCAGCAACAGTATTCACATGGTAGAATAGTCCTAATTATGGCTGCCACCAGTGTCTGTGTCCCCAGAAAGGGCCACAGCTGTCCCTTATCCCTCTGAGAGACTCTCCAAAGACTAGCAAGTGGGTCTATCCCAGACTTCTATCAAATTACTGCTTTGAACCTGGGTCCTAGTGCTCATGAGATTCTGTGTGTGCCCTGTAAGAGTGAAGTCTTATTTCTCCCAGTCCTGTGGGGCTTGCAAAATTAAGTCCCACTGACCTTCAAAGCCAAATGTTCTGGGGACTTGTCTTCTCCGTCCAGGATCCTTGGGCTGGGGGATCTGAGCGGCTCAGAACTCTCACTTCTATGGAGAAACCTCTGTAATATAATTATTCTCCAATTTATCGGTATGGGATTTGATTATATCTCAAGTCCACTCCTACCTGTCTCATTGTGGCTCCTTCTTTATATGTTTAGTTGTAGAAAATCTTTTCTGGTAGATTCTGGTCTTGCTCATTGATGGTCATTCTGCAGAGAGTTGAGATATTCATGCGCTTATGAGAGGAGGTGAACTCAGGGTTTTCCTACTCTGCCATCTTTGCCATTCTCTGTACTGTGATAATTTGAGGCTGTGTGAATACCTGTTCCTCAACAAATTTCCATTCAGTGGGTTGAGCATTCCTTAAGGAGGACTTTCCAGAATCCATTATCAAATTAGTAGCTGTAAAACTGTGATTTTATACTTTTTCATTTATTGTATATTTATTAGTTTATATTCTTCTGTAAATAACTTTTTCATCTTACTAAGACTCATGAATTTTTTTATGCAATATGTCATAATATATTATTAATCTTTTTTTTGATATTCAAATTGTCAAGTAGGAGCTCTTACAACAGAATTCCTTTGACCTTTTGACATCACTTCATCAGTGTTTCGACACTTCCTTAGTTTCTTCACAATTTATTTCAGGCTTACTTTTAACATTTCCTATCTCATATCTGGTATTAATTCCAAGGGGTCCTGGTTCCTTTTAGTGAGGAATTATATTTAGAATCATATATATATATATTTCACATCTTTCTTGCAGAAGAGATAGAATAAAGTTTGTTCCTTTTTACCTTATATACTTTGCTTAAAAATATATCCCAGCAATTGCTTTGCTTCTGTTCTTAGAGATCATTCTTATTTTTATATACAGCTGAACTGCATTCCATGAATCATAGTTTTTTTCTCCTATGTTTGGGCTTATAGGTTATTTCCAATATATTTCTATCACAAATAAACTAAAATCAGTAAATGTGTGCTGCTAACTCACTTCAGTTGTGTCTGACTCTGTGCGACCCCATACATGGCAGCCCACCAGGCTGCCCCGTCCCTGGAATTCTCCAGCAAGAACACTGGAGTGGGTTGCCATTTCCTTCTCCAATGCATCAAAGTGAAACATGGAAGTGAAATCGCTCAGTCATGTCTGACTCTTAGCGACCCCATGGACTGCAGTCTACCAGGCTCCTCTGTCCATGGGATTTTCCAGGCAAGAGTACTGGAGTGGGGTGCCATTGCCTTCTCCAAGTAAATGTGTACATAAGTATCTTTAGATTATTGAAGTTGCATATCATCACTTCAGTTCAGTTGCTCAGTCGTGCCCAACTCTTTGTGACCGCATGAATTGCAGCACACCAGGCCTCCCTGTCAATCACCAACTCCGACAGTTCACTCAGACTTGTGTCCATTGAGTCACTGATGCCATCCAGCCATCTCATCCTCTGTCAATGCTTTCTCCTCCTGCTGCCAATCCCTCCCAGAATCAGGGTCTTTTCCAATGAGTCAACTCTTCACATGAGGTGGCTAAAGTACTGGAGTTTCAGCTTCAGCATCATTCCTTCCAAAGAACACCCAGGGCTGATCTCCTTCAGAATGAACTGGTTGGATCTCCTTGCAGTCCAAGGGACTCTCAAGAGTCTTCTCCAGCACCACAGTTCAAAAGCATCAATTCTTCGGTGCTCAGCTTTCTTCACAGTCCAACTCTCGCATCCATACATGACTATTGGGAAAACCATAGCCTTGACTAGATGGACCTTTGTTGGCAAAGTAATGTCTCTGCTTTGGAATATACTATCTAGGTTAGTCATAACTTTTCTACCAAGGAGTAAGCGTCTTTTAATTTCATGGCTGCAATCACCATCTGCAGTGATTTTGGAGCCCCCATGAAGGCTTTCTTATCTCTTCTTGCTATTCTTTGGAACTCTGCATTCAGATGCTTATGTCTTTCCTTTTCTCCTTTGCTTTTCACTTCTCTTCTTTTCACAACCATTTATTAGGTCTCCTCAGACAGCCACTTTGCTTTTTTGCATTTCTTTTCCATGGGGACGGTCTTGATCCCTGTCTTCTCTACAGTGTCATGAACCTCTGTCCATAGTTCATCAGGCACTCTATCTATCAGACCTAGTCCCTTAAATCAATTTCTCACTTCCACTGTATAATCATAAGTGATTTGATTTAGGTCATACCTGAATGGTCTAGTGGTTTTTCCTACTTTCTTCAATTTAAGTCTGAATTTGGTAATAAGGAGTTCATGATCTGAGCCACAGCCAGCTCCTGGTCTTGTTTTTGTTGACTGTATAGAGCTCCTCCATCCTTGGCTGCAAAGAATATAATCAATCTGATTTCGGTGTTGACCATCTGGTGATGTCCATGTGTAGAGTCTTCTCTTGTGTTGTTGCAAGAGGGTGTTTGCTATGACCAGTGTGTTCTCTTGGCAAAACTCTATTAGCCTTTGCCCTGCTTCATTCTCTACTCCAAGGCCAAATTTGCCTGTTACTCCAGGTGTTTCTTGACTTCCTACTTTTGCATTCCAGTCCCCTGTAATGAAAAGGACATCTTTTTTGGGTGTTAGTTCTAAAAGGTCTTGTAGATCTTCATAGAACCATTCAACTTCAGCTTCTTCAGCGTTACTGGTTGGGGCATAGAGTTGGGTTACTGTGATATTGAATGGTTTGCCTTGCATATCATGGTAAGGTCATAATTATGGGATTTCTGGGTGAACAAATACATGTTTATCTAATTTTCTAGATATTTCCAAGTTCACCTTCATAAGTTTGCACAATTTGTACTCCAGCAAATACATATAAACAAGTGCTGTTTCTTTACAAACTAATCCGCAAAATGTGTAATCAAGCTTTTAAATTTTTTCTAACTTGATAAGTGAGAAATGGTATTGATGTATTTTAAATATGCATTTATTTTACAGTGGGTCAAGTGCAGCAGTTTTTCATATATCTGAGCTATCTGTATGAAGTATAAATTATGGCATACTAGAGATCTTTATGGGGCTTTCAAAGTGGTGCAGTGGTAAAGAATATGCCTGCCCATGCAAAGGGCAAAGGTTTGATCTCTGGGTTGGGAAGATCCCTTGGAGAAGGAAATGGCAACCCACTCCAATATTCTTGCCTGGAAAAGGAGGCAAGCTGAACAGCAGTCCATGAGGTCACAAAGAGTCAGACATGACTAAGTACAGTGTACTTGCCTATCACCAGCATTTACTTCTAATTAAACTTAAAAGCTTTTGCACAGCAAAAAAAACTATAAACACAATGAAAAGACAACCCTCAGAATGGGAGAAAATAATAGCAAGTGAAACAACTGACAAATGATTAATTTCCAAAATATACAAGCAGCTCATTTAACTCAATACCAGAAAAACAAACAACCCAATCAAAAAGTGTGTGGAAGACCTAAACAGACATTTCTCCAAAGAAGACATACAGATAACTAATAAAAACAAGAAAAGATGCTCAACATTTCTCATTATTAGAAAAATGCAAATCAAAACTACCCTATCTTACTCAACCTCTGCCAGAAAATAGCAGAGGAAGGTAAACTGCCAAACTCACTCTGTGAGGCCACCATCACCCTAATACCAAAAGATAAAGATGCCACAAAAAAAAAAAGAAAACTACAGGCCAATATCACGGATGAACATAGATGCAAAAATCCTGAACAAAATTCTAGCAAACAGAATCCAACAACATATTAAAAAGATCACACAGCATGACCAAGTGGGCTTTATCCCAGGAATGCAAGGATTCAGTATTTTCAAATCAATCAATGTGATACACCACATTAACAAATTGAAAGATAAAAACCATGTGACTGTCTCAATAGGTGCAGAGAAAGCCTTTGACAAAATTCAACATCCATTTATGATAAAAACCCTCCAGAAAGCAGGCATAGAAGGAACATACCTCAACATAGTAAAAGCCATATATGATAAACTCACAGCAAACATTATCCTCAATGGTGAAAAATTGAAAGCATTTCCCCTAAAGTCAGGAACAAGACAAGGGTGCCCACTCTCACCGCTACTGTTCAACATAGTTTTGGAAGTTTTGGCCATAGCAGTCAGAGCAGAAAACGAAATAAAAGGAATCCAGATTGGAAAAGAAGAAGTAAAACTCTCACTGTTTGCAGATGACATGATCCTCTACATAGAAAACCCTGAAGACTCCCCCAGAAAATAGAGCTAATCAATGAATATACTAAAGTTGCAGGATATAAAATTAATACACAGAAATCCCTTGCATTCCTGTACACTAACAATGAGAAAACAGAAAGAGAAATTAAGGAAACAATTCCATTCACCATTGCAATGAAAAGAATAAAATATTTTAAGTAGGTAGGAATAAATCTACCTAAAGAAACAAAAGACCTATATATAGAAAACTATGAAACACTGATGAAAGAAATCAAAGATGACACTAATAGATGGAGAAATATACCATGTTTGTGGATTGGAAGAATCAATACAGTGAAAATGAGTATACTACCCAAAGCAATCTATAGATTCAATGCAATCCCTATCAAGCTACCAACAATATTTTTCAGAGAACTAGAACAAATAATTTCACAATTTGTATGGAAGTATAAAAAGCCTCCAATAGCCAAAGCAATCTTGAGAAAGAAGAATGGAACTGGAAGAATCAACCTGCCTGGCTTCAGACTATACTACAAAGCCACAGTCATCAAGACAGTATGGTATTGGCACAAAGACAGAAATATAGATCACTGGAACAAAATAGAAAGCCCAGAGATAAATCCACACACCTATGGACACCTTATCTTCGACAAAGGAGGCAAGAATATACAATGGAGTAAAGACGATCTCTTTAACAAGTGGTGCTGGGAAAACTGGTCAACCACTTGTAAAGGAATGAAACTAGAACACTTTCTAACACCATATACAAAAATAAACTCCAAATGGATTAAAGATCTAAATGTAAGACCAGAAACTATAAAACTCCTAGAGGAAAACATAGGCAAAACACTCTCCGACATAAATCACAGCAGGATCCTCTATGACCCACCTCCCAGAGTAATGGAAATAAAAGCAAAAATAAACAAATGGGACCTAATTAAACTTAAAAGCTTTTACACAACAAAGGAAACTATAAGCAAGGTGAAAAGACAGCCTTCAGAATGGGAGAAAATAATAGCAAATGAAGCAACTGACAAAGAATTGATCTCAAAAATATACAAGAAGCTCATGCAGCTCAATATAATAAATGACCCAAGCAAAAAATGGAACAAAGAACTGAACAGACATTTCTCCAAAGAAGACATACAGATGGCTAACAAACACATGAAAAGATGCTCAGTATCACTCATTATCAGAGAAATGCAAATCGAAACCATAATGAGGTACCATTTCACACTGGTCAGAATGGCTGCTATCAAAAAGTCTACAAACAATAAATGCTGGAGAGGGTGCAGAGAAAGGGGAACCCTCTTACACTGTTGGTGAGAATGCAAGCTAGTACAGCCACTATGGAGAACAGTGTGGAGATTCCTTAAAAAACTGGAAATAGAACTGCCATATGACCCAGCAATCCCTCTGCTGGGCAGACACACTGAAGAAATAAGAATTGAAAAAGACACATGTACCCCAGTGTTCATTGCAGGACTGTTTATAATAGCTAGGACATGGAAGCAACCTAGATGTCCATTGGCAGATGAATGGATAAGAAAGCTACAATGCATATAACTACTCAGCTATTAAAAAGAATGCATTTGAATCAGTTCTAATGAGGTGGATGAAACTGGAGTCTATTATACAGAGTGAAGTAAACCAGAAAGAAAAACACCAATACAGTATATTAACGCATATATATGGAATTTAAAAAGATGGTAATGATGACCCTATACATGAGACAGCAAAAGAGACACAGATATAAAGAACAGACTTTTGGACTCTGTGGGAGAATGCAAGGGTGGAATGATTTGAAAGAATAGCATTGAAACATGTACATTTCCATATGTGAAATAGATCACCTGTCCAGGTTTGATGCATGAGACAAGGTGCTCAGGGCTGGTGCACTGGGACGACCCTGAGGGATGAGATGAGGAGGGAGGTGGGAGAGGGGTTCAGGATGGGGACACATGTACACCCATGGCTGATTCATGTCAATGTATGACAAAAACCACTATAATATTGTAAAGTAATTAGCCTCCAATTAAATAAATTAACTTACCAAAAAAAAAAAAAAACACTACAGTGAGATATCACCCCACACTGGTCACAATGGTCATCATCAAAATATCTATAAGCAATAAATGCTGGAGAGGGTGTGGAGGAAAGAGAATGTTCTTGCACTATTAGTGGGAATGTAAATTGATATACTGTTTTAATTACAGATAATTTCTAGCTTGCTTTACTATCTTACAAAGTTAGTCCTAGAGTTTGCCTACCTTTTCTCATATATTGTTTACCCATGAAATCACAATAAATCTGCTCAGATCTAGAAAAAATAGTATTTTTATTTAGATCACATTAAATTCATATATAAATTTAGGAATAATTGCTCTTTTTATGATGCTGAATCTTTCTGTCCAAGAAAAAGGAATGCATTTCTTATATCTTTCAGAAGTGTTTCCTGGCTTCCTCATTAACTGTTATACATTTCTTAAGTATATTTGTAAAGATTTTCTGTTGGTATTGTAAATGGAATTATTTTTCTTCTTTGTAACTTCTAATTGATCATTGTTACATAAGTGAA
>SJYT01014190.1:42702-63303 GCA_006410635.1 Cephalophus harveyi
TTGTTACATAAGTGAAGGCTTTTAGTTTTTATATATTAAATTTATACACTTCTAACTTAGTTAATTTACTGAGTAATGTTTACCTTTGATTTGTTGAGTTCTCCTGTTAGAATGTCATATCATCTACAGAGAGATCTATTTACTTCATTTCCAATTCTTTTTGCAGTTCTGTTTTTTTCTCATTTGATTTCATTGATCAGTGCCCCAAGTACAATGTTTAATAGAGATGGAGATGGGGAGTATGCTTACTTTGTTCCTTACTTTAGTAAGAATGACTGTTGTTTCCCACTAAGTGAGGTACCAACATTAAATAAAAAGTCTCTAAATCTGGCTTTGTATAAAATCTCCATTTCCACCTCCACCTTTATTCTTATACCTGTCTCTACCCCTGTCAGTATTGTCCTCATTGTCTTCCTTCTAAATGGATAGATAATATCCAGAGTAGGATTGTAAAAGCATGCTTTATACAAAGTGTAGAACCTATACGGTACTAAAATTATTAATAACTAAAACAGTGTAGACAATAGCAAAATATAGGTTCTGTTTTTGGAATGACCTGAGACTGTCAACACAATCCCCAAAATGTCCTTTCTCTCCCTTATAAAGGTGTCTTCTGATTTGGATTTAGCATACAGACTTTTAAGCAGTATATATGTAATATTACTTGAACAGAAAATCATTTTAGCCAAAGCAGACCCATCGTGTGCCCCTTTAAATAGCTTGTGTAACTATTTCCAATAAATCATGCCCTACAAATCCATATCTGAATCGACATAAAATAAACAATTATTCTATTGAAAGATCTATTCTTATAAAAGTATTTTATAGATAAAAACTCTTTATGGTCTTTCTGCTAGGAAGTACCACAGTTGTGTTTGTAGGAGATCAGCTTGTTTGCTGATCATTGGCTGAGATTGACTAGGTCATTTTTTTTTCCTTTCTCAAAAATCTCCAGTAAAAAAAGAAGAATATGGTACAAGCTTGTTGCATTTTTTCTTTTTTAGACAGGACAAAGTAGTACCCTGTTGTTGAATGCTTCCATAAGGAATAGATGTTGAATTTTTTCAAAGACCTTTAAACATCTTTTCAGATAATTATCTCATTTTTCTCCTTAAGTCTCTTAATTTAATATATTAGTAGACTTCTACTGTTGAACTGTAGTAATTATAATTAGTTCATTGTGTGTTAATGGTGTTTGTGTGAGTGTGTGAAAGAGGAGATCTTACTCAAGTTTAGGTATTAGTGTTATATTAATATGAGCTTCATAGAAGGAATTTGGGAGTTATTTTTCATTTTTCTATCCTCTGGAACAATGTTTAAAATGTATTTTTTAGTTGTTGTTCAATTGCATAGTCATGTCTGACTCTTTTGCAACTCCATGGACTGCAACACACCAGGCCCCCCGTCCCTCACCATCTCCTGAAGTTTGCCCAAGTTCATATCCATTGTATCAGTGATGCCATCCAGCCATTTCATCCTCTGCCACCCTCTTCTTCTGCCCTCAGTCTTTCCCAGCATCAGGGACTTTTCCATTGAGTCAGCTGTTTGCATTAGATGACCAAAATACTGGAGCTTCAGCATCAGTCCTTCCAGTGAGTACTCAGTTTCCTTAAGATTGACTGGTTTGATCCCCTTGCCTTCCAAGGGACTCTCAGGAGTCTTCTCCAGCACCACAGTTCAAAGGCATCAATTCTTTGGCACTCTGCCTTCTTTATGGTCCATCTCTCACAACCATACATGACCGCTGGGAGACCATAGCCTTGACTATACATACCTTTGTTGGCAGAGTAATGTCTCTGCTTTTCAACACATTGTCTAGGTTTATCATATCTTTTCTGCTAAGAAGCAATCATCTTCTGATTTCATGGCTATAGGCACCATTCGCCATGATTTTAGAGCCTGAGAAGAGGTAATCTGTCACTGCTTCCACCTTTTCTCCTTCTATTTGCCATGAAGTAATGGGGCCAGATACCATGGTCTTAGCTTTTTAAATATTTAGTTTTAAGCCAGCTCTTTCACTCTCCTCCTTCAACATCATCAAGAAAGTTCCTCTTCACTTTCTGTCATTAGAGTGGTATTATCTGCATATCTGAGGTTGTTGATGTTTATCCCACCTATCTTGATTGCAGCTTGTAACTCATCCAGCCCAGCATTTCACATGATGTACTCTGCATATAAATTAAATAAAGGGTGCAGCAGACAGCCCTGTTGTACTCCTTTCTCAATCCTGAACCAATCAGTTGCTTCACACAGGGTTCTGACTATTTCTTCTTGACCCGCATACAGGTTTCTCAGGAGACAGGTAAGATGATCTGGTATTCCCATCTCTTTAAGAGCTTTTCACAGTTTGTTACGATCCACACATTCAAAGGCTTTACCATAGCCTATGAAACAGAGGTAGGTGTTTGTCTGGAATTCCCTTGCTTTCTCTATGATCCAGTGAATGTTGGGAATTCACTCTGGTTCCTCTGCCTTTTCTAAACCCAGCTTGGACATCTGGAAGTTTCTTGGTTCATGTAATGCTGAAGCCTAGCATGCCAGATTTTAAGCCTGACCTTACTAGCATGGGAGGTGAGAGCAACTGTCTGATGGTTAGAATATTTTTTAGTACTACCCTTCTTGGGAATTAGGATGAGGATTGACTTTTTCCAGTCCTGTGGCCACTGCTGGGTCTTCCAGATTTGCTGATATGTTGAGTGAACACTTTGATAGCTTCATATATTTTAAAACTCGGTTATATTTCCCTGTGAAATCATCTGGGCCTTGTGCTTGCTTTGTAGGGTAGAAATTTGATAACTTTATTTCTTCTGTGGAAAATGATTTGCTCAAGCTATCTTTATTGGACTCAATTTTAGTAAATTGTACTTTCTTAGGTAGTCATGGGTTGTTTTACACTGATATTAATTTCTTGCATAAGCTATGTAGTCTATTTTGATTGCTTTATAGCATAGAAATTTCAGATTTTATTACCCCTTTTACTTAAGAATTATTTCACACAGTGCTTCCTTCAATAAACATCGAGGAATTTTCTGATTTTGTTATTAATTTTCTGTTTTCATTGCATTATCATCAAAGATTTTTTTTCTATTTTTTCAATTTTATTTTGTTATTTTTTTAGATATAAATTTATTTATTTTAATTGGAGGCTACTTTACAATATTGTATTGGTTTTGCCATACATCAACATGAATCCGCCACAGGTATACACGTGTTCCCCATCCTGAACCCCCCTCCCTCCTCCCTGCCCGTACCATCCCTCTGGGTTATCTCAGTGCACCAGCCCCAAGCATCCTGTATCCTGCATCAAACCTGGACTGGCAATTCATTTCATATATGATATTATACAGGTTTCAATGCCATTCTCCCAAATCATCCCACTCTCTCCCTCTCCCACAGAGTCCAAAAGACTATTCTATACATCTGTGTCTCTTTTGCTGTCTCGCATACAGGGTTATTGTTACTATCTTTCTAAATTCTGTATATATGCGTTAGTATACTGTATTGGTGTTTTTTTTTTTTCTGGCTTACTTCACTCTGTATAATAGGCTCCAGTTTCATCCACCTCATTAGAACTGATTCAAATGTATTCTTTTTAATGGCTGAGTAATATATTGGTGTTTTTCTTTCTGGCTTACTTCACTCTGTATAATAGGTTCCAGTTTCATCCATCTCATTAGAACAGATTCAAATGAATTCTTTTTAATGGCTGAGTAATACTCCATTGTGTATATGTACCACAGCTTTCTTATCCATTCATCTGCTGATGGACATCTAGGTTGTTTCCATGTCCTGGCTATTATAAACAGTGCTGCAATGAACATTGGGGTACATGTGTCTCTTTCAATTCTGGTTTCCTTGGTGTGTATGCCCAGCAGTGGGATTGCTGGGTCATAAGGCAGTTCTATTTGCAGTTTTTGAAGGAATCTCCACACTGTTCTCCATAGTGGCTACACTAGTTTGCATTCCCACCAAGAGTGTAAGAGGGTTCCCTTTTCTCCACACCCTCTCCAGCATTTATTGCTTGTAGACTTTTGGATCACAGCCATTCTGACTGGTGTGAAATGGTACCTCAAAATACTTATTCACATACTCTGCTAATTTCTTAATCAGGTTGTTTGTTTTATGATGTTGAGTTGCATGAGTTCTTTCTATAATTTTTATATTAACTCCTCATCAGATATATCATTTGCAAATATCTTCTGCTGTTCAGTAGATTGCCTTTTTGTTTTGTTGCTAATTTCTTCCACTGTGCAAAAGGCTTTTAGTTTAATATAGTCCCATTTGTTTATTTTTGCTTTTGTTTCCCAGGCCCAAAGAGGCATATCCAAAAAAAATATTGTAAGACCAGTATCTGAGAATATACTGCCTGTGTTTTCTTCTAAAAGTTTTATGGTTTCATGTCTTACATTTGTCTTTAATCCATTTTGAGTTTATTTTTGTATACGGTGTGAGAAGGTATTTCAGTTTGCTACTTCTGCCTTAACTGTCATGTTTTTCCTAATGCTATTTATTGAAGAGGGTATTAATTGTTTAATATATTTATTAATATATTATTATTATTATATTGTGGTAATTTTATCTTATTATTATTTTGTATTGTATAGATATATATTGTATTGATATCTTTTTATCTCCTTTGAAATAGATTAATTGATTAAATAAGTATATTTCTGGATTCTCTATTCTGTTCAGTTGATCTATGTATCTGTTTTTGTGCCAGTACAATAGAGTTTTTATTATTGTAGCTTTGTAGTTTAATTTGAAATCAGGGAGCATGATACCTACAACGTTGTTCTTCTTTTCTCAAGATTGTTTTGGCTATTTGGAGTCTTCTGTGTTTCCATGCAAATTTTAAAATTATTTGCTATAGTTCTGCAAAAGTATTTTTGTAGAAATTATATTAAATCTATAGATTGTCTTGGGTAGTATGGACATTTTATCAATATCAATTTTTCAAATTTTTCAGCACAGTGTATTTTTCCATTTGTCTGTGTCTTTCGTTTCTTTCATCAGTGTCGTATGGTTAGCTAAGTACAAGGCTTTTACGTCCTTGGTTGGGTTATCTCCTAGGTATTTTATTCTTTTTGATATAATTTTAAATAGGATTGTATTCTTCATATTTCTATCTGATAGTTTGTTATTAATGTATAGAAACACAACAACTTTTTGTATATTAATTTTGTAATCTGAAACTTTCAGTTCAGTTGCTCAGTCATCTCAGACTATTTGTGACCCAATGGACTGCAGCACACCAGGCTTCTCTGTCCATCACCAACTCCTGGAGTTTACTCAAACTCATATCCATCATGTTGGTGATGTCATCCAACTATCTCTTCCTCTGTTCTCCTCCCACCTTCAATCTTTCCTACCATCAGGGTCTTTTCCAGTGAGTCAGTTCTTCACATCAGGTGACCAAAGTATTGGAGTTTCAGCTTCAGCATCAGTCCTTCCAATGAATATTCAGGACTGACTTCCTTTAGGATTGACTGGTTTGATCTCCTTGCAGTCCAAGGGACTCTCCAACACCACCGTTCAAAAGCAACGATTCTTTGGTGCTCAGCTTTGTTTATAGTCCAACTCTCACATCCATACATGACCACTGGAAAAACCAGAGCCTTGATTAGATGGACCTTTGTTGGCACAGTAATGTCTCTGCTTTTGAATATGCTATCTAGGTTGGTCATAACTTTCCTTCCAAGGAGTAAGCGTCTTTTAATTTCATGGCTGCAATCACCATCTACAGTGATTTTGGAGCCCCCCAAAATAAAGTCTGACACTGTTTCCACTGTTTCTCCATCTATTTGCCATGAAATGATGGGACCAGATGCCATGATCTTCGTTTTCTGAATGTTGAGCTTTAAGCCAACTTTTTCACTCTTCTCTTTCACTTTCATCAAGAAGCTTTTTAGTTCCTCTTTACTTTCTGCCATAAGGGTGGTGTCATCTGCATATCTGAGGTTATTGGTATTTCTCCCGGCAATCTTGATTCCAGCTTGTGTTTCTTCCAGTCCAGGGTTTCTCATGATGTACTCTGCATAGAAGTTAAATAAGCAGGGTGACAATATACAGCCTTGATGTACTCCTTTCCCAATTTGGAACCAGTCTGTTATTCCATGTCCAGTTCTAACTGCTGCTTCCTGACCTGTATATAGGTTTCTCAAGAGGCAGGTTTGTCATATATGACCTTTATTGTTTTGAGGTATTTTATTTTATACCCACTTTCTGGAGAGTTTTTATTTTTAAAAAATGGGTGTTGAATTTTATCAAAAGCTCTTTCTGATCATTGAAATTCTTTACTTTGTTAAATAGATGTATCTTCCCTTGTGACTTCTCTTGTGGCTAAGCCAGTAAAGAATCTACCTGCAATATAGGAGACCTGCATTCGATCCCTGGGTTGGGAAGATCCCCTGGAGAAGGGAAAGGATACCCACTCCAGTATTTTGGCCTGGAGAATTTCATGGATTATATAGTCCATTGGATTGCAAAGAGTTGGATACAACTGAGCGACTTTCACTTCATCACTTTGATTTGCAGATATTGAACCAAACCTGGGATGAATCCAGGTTTATACTTGACCTTGGTATGTGATCCTTTTGAAGTGTTGTTGAATTTGGCTTGATAGTGTTTTGTTGAGGAGTTTTGAATCTATTTCATTCAGTTTTAAATCCAATATCAATATTGTTCTATAATTGTGTTAAGAAGCATTTATTCTTCAATTTTGGGGGGAATAGTTTGAGGATAAGTGTTAACTCTTTTTTAAATATTTAGTAGAATTCATCTGTGAAGCCAGAAGATTTGGACTTTCATTCGTTGGGAGTTTTTAAATTAATGATTCAATTTCACTCCTGCTCATATTTTCAGTCCTGCTCATATTTTCTATTTCTTCCTCATTCATTCTTGGAAAACTGTGTATTTCTAAAGATGTATCCCTTTCTTCTAGGTTGCCCATTTTATTGGTATATAATTATTTGTAGTAAACTCTTTTAGTCTTTGTATTTCCACTCCATTTGATTCTTCTTTGTATTTTCTGACCCTGTTAAATTCTCACTGTGTTCATCCACTCTTCTCTTTAGTTTGTTGAGCATTTTTTACAATCATTACCTTAAACCACTTATCAGGTTGATTGCTTATCTCACTTTGTTTAGCTCTTTTTTCTGAGGTTTTGTCTTGTTCCCTCTTTTAGAGTGTATTTCTCCATCTCCTCATTTTCCCTAATTCTCTGTGTTTATTTCTATGTATTAAGTGAGTTGGTTATGGTTTTAGATCTTGGAGAAGTGGCCTCCTATGGGAGACTTCCTATGAAGCTCAGCAATATGCTAGTAACCAGAGCTGTATGCTCTGGGGGTGCCCCGTATGTACTGCACAGGTCCTTCTGTTGTGGTAGGACCAGCTGCTGACCTGCTATGGGCAGGGCTAGGCCCTGGCAGTTTTCTGCATA
Organism: Cephalophus harveyi; assembly: GCA_006410635.1. NCBI lineage: Eukaryota > Metazoa > Chordata > Mammalia > Artiodactyla > Bovidae > Cephalophus > Cephalophus harveyi. Next base: position 50,141 of record SJYT01014190.1, read on the forward strand.
GCCTTGGATGTCCTTAGCTGGTTCTGGCCCACTGATAGGCAGGTCCAGTTCCTGGCATGGCTGGTTTTGCAGCCTGGAGGACTGAGGGCTGGTTCTGCCCACTGATGAAAGGGGCCACATCCCAGGGTGATTGGCTGAAAGACCTTTGGGGACTACTCTATTTTTCCTTATTCAGACTCAAGAAGAGTTTAATTTTGTTACTTTTCTGTATTTTGAGAGCATTATTATCTTTCTTTTTTTGTTGTTTTTGCTTTACATTTATTAACTTTCTTATCTCCTATCTTTAAATTCCATGTTTCTAGTTCTTTCAGTTTATTTTATTGATTTTTTCCAGTGTTCTTAAGAGATATACTAAAAATGCATCCTTCTTTGTTATTTTTTTCCTTAGTGATGCAAGCATTTAAAGGCTAATACTTTCAATTTTTAGTATAGCTTTTGCTGCAGTGTTTCATAGGTTTTGATGTGATCTCCTTACATATACTTCTATGTGCATTTTTCCACAATTAAAAAATTAAATGAAAAAAGTTATCCATGTTCATTTTAGGTCATGGCTTCTCCACATAAAATTTTAAATGGAGAATATCCTATCAATATCTTTGACATAACATTATTGAATCCTAGTCTTTTAATACAGAGTAAGTTTCTAAGTTGCCTTTAGACTTTTCTTTAGTTTTACAATTTTTTATCTTTAAAGGAGTTGTTTTTTGGAGGGTTATTTTTGTGCTTAAGAAGTTTATACTTTACAATAATTTTTGGCAAATATTCAGATACATACAGAAAAGAGTATGTCATAAATTTATGTCTTGATGAATTAACACAGGTGAATTGCTCATATAAATACTAACCAAATCAAGGAATAGAATATTACCAACCTCACTCCTTAAGAAGTTTTCTTTGTGTTACTTCTAATTCACTAACTTTACCTTCTTCCCATAAGAAACTACTTATTTAATGTGTAATTTTAATGTAACTTGGTTTTACAATGCTTCCATTATAAATTAATGCTTTTTGTTCCCAGTTCAAGAACTCTCCTTCCCGTTTCTTAAAGTATTCTCCCTTGTTATTATGTTTCAGATGTTTCCACTGTGACATCTTTGACTCATAAATTATATAAGTGTATGTGATTAATCTCCAGAAATTGGAGTTATTTTCTAATTTTCTTCCTATTATTGATTTCTAGTTTAATCCTGCCATGATTAATTTTAGTCTTGTCAAATTTGTAGAGGCTTGCTTTATGATCCAGCATGGGATTAATTAAGGTTTGTTCCATGTACACCTGGAAGAATGTGAATTCTCTCACTGTCAGGTAGAATGTTCTGCCTATGTCTGTTAGGTCAATTCTTCTTTGCCTTTAATGATATTTTCACCTTTTTTTTTTTTTTTTTTTTTTGGTGAGAATGCCTAAGATCCACAATCTTAGTAGATTTCAAGTATATAATACAGTATTGCTAACTATGGTCACTATGCTGTATATTTAGATCCTCAGATTTTATTCACCTTATAAATGGATGTGTGTACCATTGGATCAAGATATCCTCATTTCTCCCATCCCCAGCTCCTGGCAAACACTATTCTACCCTCTCTTATAAGTTTGATTGTTTTTAGATTCCACATATAAAGTGATACCATATATTATTTGTCTTTCTCTGTCTGGCATATTTTACTTAGCAAAATGCCCTCTAGACTCATCCAGGTTGTCCCAAATTGTAGTATTTCCTTTGTTCTCATGATGAATAAGATTCCATTGTATATACACATCTTCTTTATCCGTACATTCATTGATGGACACTTAGGTTGCTTTCATATTTTGGCTTAGTTTGAGGAATGCTGCAATAAAAGATGGGAGTGCAGATATCGCTTGTGATTTCCTTTCCTTTGAATATATACAAGAGTAGGATTTCTAGATCAAAGAATTATTAATTCTTTGAAGAACTGTTTTCCAGAATGGCTATAGCAATTTACATTCCTACCAACATTATCAAAGATGAATTTTTGACTGCTTGTTTTGTCACCTAGCAAAAAAGTATATAAATTCTCCCACTATCTTTGTAGACTTGGATACTCCTACTTTTAGGTCGTTAAGTTTTGCTTTATAAAGAGACTTATAGCCAAATATGCAGAACTTGTTTGTAATGTGAGAGGAAAATGTATTTTAAGACACTAAGGATATTTGAACATAGGCTATTGTTGTTGTTCAGTCACCAAGCCGTGTCCATCTCTTTGCAAGCCCATGGGCTTCAGCACACAACGCTTCCCTGTCCTTCACCATCTCGCAGAGTCTGCTCAAACTCATGTCCATTGTGTCAGTGATGCCATCCAACCATCTTATCCTCTGTCACCCCCTTCTCCTCTTGCCCTCAATCTTCCCTACCATCAGGGTCTTTTCCAGTGAACAGGCTCTTCTCATTAGGTGGCCAAAGTATTGGAGCATCAGCTTCAGCATCAGTCTTTCCAATGAATATTTGGGACTGAGTTTCTTTAAGATTGACTGGTTTGATCTCCTTGCTTTCCAAGGGACTCTCAAGAGTCTTCTCCAGCACCACAATTTGAAAACATCAATTTTTCAGCACTCAGCCTTCTTTATGGTCCAACTCTCACATCTATACATGACTACTGGAAAACCATAACTTTGACCATATGAACTTTTATCAGTAAAGGATGTCTCAGCTTTTTAATACCTGTATAGGTCTGTTATTGCTTTTCTTATAAGGAGCAAATGTCTTTTAAGACATAAGCCACTATCTGCAGAGATTTTGGAGCCCCAGAAAATAAAATCTGTCACTCTTTCCACTTTTTCCCCCATCTATTTGACATGAAATGATGGGACCAGATGCCATGATTTTAGTTTTTTGAATGTTGAGTTTTAAGCCAACTCTTTCACTCTCTTTCACCTTCATCAAGAGGCTCTTTAGTTCCTCTTCACTTTTTTTCCATTAAAGTGGTATCATCTGCATATCTGAGATTGTTGATATTTTTCTCCCAACTATCTTGATTCCAGCTTGTGATTCTTCCAGCCCAGCATTTCTCATGATGTACTCTGCATATAAGTTAAATAAGCAGGGTGACAATATACAGCCTTGACATACTCCTTTCCTAGTTTTGAACCAGTCTGTCCAGTACTAACTGTTGGTTCTTGTTCTGCATATAGGCTTCTAGGGGGCAGGTAAGGTGGTCAAGTATTCCCATCTCTTTAAGAATTTTCCACAGTTTGTTGTGATCCACACAGGCAAAAGCTTTAATGTAGTCAATGAAGCAGAAGTAGATTTTTTTTTATTTCCTTGCTTTTTCTATGATCCAGAGGATGTTGGCAATTTGATCTCTGGTTCCTCTGCCTTTTCTAAATCTAGCTTGTACAGCTGTAAGTTCTTGATTCACATACTGCTGAAACCTAGCTTGAAGAATTTTGAGCATTATCTTGCTAGCATGTGAAATGAGCACAGTTGTTTGGTAATCTAAATATTCTTTGGCATTGTCTTTCTTTGGGATTGGAATGAAAACTGACCTCTTCCAGCCCTGTGGCTACTGCTGAATTTTCCAGATTTGCTGGCTTATTGAGTGCAGCACTTTAACAGCATCATCTCTTAGAATTTGAAATAGTTCAGCTGGAATTCCATCACCTCCACTAGCTTTGCTTGTAGTAATACTTCCTAAGGCCCACTTGACTTCACACTCCAAAATGTCTGGCTGGGTGAGAGACTACACCATCCTGGTTATCCGAGTCATTAAGATCTTTTTTGTACAGTTCTTCTGTATATTCTTGTCACCTCTTCTTAATCTCTTCTGCTTCTTTAGGTCCTTGCCATTTCTGTCCTTTGTTGTGCCCATCTTTGCATGAAATGTTCCCTTGGTATCTCTAATTTTCTTGTAGAGATTGCTAGTCTTTCCCATTCTATTGTTTTTCTCTATTTCTTTGCATTGTTTACTTTAGAAGGCTTTCTTATCTCTCCTTGCCATTCTCTGTAACTCTGCATTCAGTTGGGTATATCTTTCCCTTTCTCTTTTGCCTTTTACTTTTCTTTTCTCAACTATTTGTCAGGTCTCCTCAGACAACCACTTTGCCTTTCTGCATTTCTTTTCCTTGGGGATGGTTTATTGTCACCACCTCCTATACAATGTTATAAACCTCTGTCCATAGTTCTTCAGGCATTCGGTAGATTACCAGATCTAATCCCTTGAATTAATTCATCTGTCCACTGTATAATAATAAGGATTTGATTTAGGTCATATCTAAATAGCCTAGTGATTTTCCCTACTTTCTTCAATTTGAGACCAAATTTTGCAATAAAGAGCTCATGATCTGAGCCACAGTCAGCTCCAGGTCTTGTTTTTGCTGACTGTATAAAGCTTCTCCATCTTCTGCTGCAAAGAATATAATTAATCTGATTTTGGTATTAACCATCTGGTGATGTCCATGTGTAGAGATATCTCTTGTGTTCTTGGAAGATGGTGTTTGCTGTGACCAGTGTGTTCTCTTGGCAAAACTCTGTTAGCCTTTGCAATGCTTCATTTTGTACTCCAAGGCCAACTTGCCTGTCACTCCAGGTATCTCTTGATGTCCTTCTTTTGAATTCCAGTCCCCTGTGATGAAAAAGACATCTTTTCTTTCGGTGTTAGTTCTGGAAGTTCTTGTAGGTCTTCATAGAATCATTCAACTTCTGCTTCTTTGGCATTGGTGATAAGGGAAACAGACTTGGTTTATTGTGATGTTGAATGGTTTGCCTTGGAGACGAACAGAGATCATTCTGTTGTTTTTGAGATTGCACTGAAGTACTGCATTTTAGACTCCTGTTGACTATGAGAGTTAACTCCATTTCTTCTAAGGGATTCTTGCCCATAGTAGTAGATATAATGGTCATCTAAATTAAATTCATCCATTCCCATCCATTTTAGTTTGCTGATTCCTAAAATGTCATTATTCACTTTGCCATCTCCTGTTTGACCACATCTAATTTACCTTGATTCATGGACCTAACATTCCAGGTTCTTATGCAGTGTTTTTCTTTACAACATTGGACTTTACTTTCACCACCAGACACATCTACACCTGGGGATATTTTAAGAAACCAGGGACATTTGAACATAGGCTGTGCATTGGATGATATTAAGGAGTCATTGCCTAAATTTGTTAGATGTAGTGATATCTACTAGCAATACAGGCTAAAAGGATTATGGGCTGTTTCACATTTTATAGAATTTGCTTATAGGGACTTCTCTGGTGGTCCAGTGGCTAAGTCTCCTTGCTCCCAATGCAAGGGGCCCAGGTTAGATCCCTGGTCAGGCAACTAGATCCCACATGCCACAACTAAGGGTTCACATGTTGCCATGAAAGATCCCGTGTGTGACAACTATGACCTGGGGCAGCCAAATGAATATTATTAAATATTAAAAAAAGAATTTGCTCATAGAATAAACTGAGAAGACTGAGAAATATATTTCCTTTAAGATTTTTATAACAAAGGTCTCTTGTTACTCATGAAGCTATCATAGAGACATGATTGACAAGGATACGATTTATCACATTCTAAACAAATAGAGCTGCTTGGCTTCCCATGGCAAGTTGGCTTGGGAGTTTGTCAGGGGCGTTTAGTCAAACGTAGATACAGATTACATCTTTTTTTTTTAAGCCACTGGTAGATGATTTTTCATTCTATCTTTTTCTAAACATGAGCCAACAAATATTTTTGGAAAAAAAAAAATAGAAATGCAGTCATGGGTGGGTAGGAATATTTTCAGAGTGAAATCAGAAAACTCATGTAATGGTTAATTTTATGTGTCAACCTGACCAGGCTGAGAGATGCCTAGGCAGCTAGTAAAACATTATTCTGGAGTGTTTGTGAGGGTATTTCTGGAAGAGATTAGCATTTGATTCCATAAATTGAGTTAAAATTGGCCCTCACCAGTGTGGGTGGGCATCACCTGATCCATTGAGAACATGAATAGGACAAAAGGGAGGAGGATAAAGGAGTTCCCTCTTTCTCTCCTGAGCTTGGACATCCATATATCTTGCTTTCAGACATCAGAGCTCCTGGCTGTCTGGCCTTTGGGCTCTGGGACTTACACTAGTGGCCCTCCAGTTTCAGGCCTTTGACTCTGGATTAGGGCTGACACCATGGGCTCCCCTGGCTCTCAGGCCTTCTGACTTGGACTGAATTATACCTCCAACTTACCTGGTTCTCCAGTTTACAGACAGCAGATCATGGGCCATCTTGGCTTCCATAACTGCATAAGCCAGTTCCTATGACAAATTTCCTTATATATGTCCTTGTAAGGAAGGCATGGTTATATTCATTTGACAGATATGAAAACTGAGTTTCTGAAAGTGTAGATGACCTGTACGAAGCTCTACTCTAAGTGCTGGGTGGTGTTGTTTAATTGCTCAACTGAGTCCAACAGCTGGGATTTAATCATAGATCCACTGGCTCCAAACCCTGTATTCTTTCTTGTATCATAAAACTATTGACTGCCATGTGCTTCAAATTAAAATGATCATTTAACTACATTCATATGGGATTGTTTTCGAACATGCTAATTTTTTTCTTTTCCTTGATAATTATTTTATTTGCCATTTAATTATTTTTTTAAATTATAAAAGTATGCTTGCTTGTATTATTTTTTAAGATCAAATAATAAGAAAAGTATAGTTAATTCCCCTATTAACATCCCATGCCCTTCTTATAGATGTGTGCTCAGTCACTCAGTCGTGTCTGACTCTTTGCAACCCCATGGAGTGTAGCCTGTCAGGCTTCTCTGTCTATAGAAGTTTCCAGGCGAGAATTCTAGAACGGGTTGGCATTTCCTTCTCCAGAGGATCTTCATGACTCAGGGATCAACCTGAGTCTCTTGTGTTTCCTGCATTGGCAGGCAGTCTTTTACCACTGCGCCATCTGGGAAGCTCTCTCCTATAGATGACCTCTGTTAACGTTTCTTACATAGTCCTTATGAGAAATTTTATCTCTATATTCAAAAGCACACATGTATTTTTTTTTTTTTTGCTTAGATGAATGTATATTTTGCAAATTTCTCTGTCCCTTTCCTTTTTCACTTAACATATCTTACACATATTTCCACATAAATATATATATATATACTTTTATATTTTCATTATTTATTTATGGCTTTTTTGGGTCTTTGCTGTTGTGCAAAGACTGTAGTTGTGTGACTCTAGTTGCTACTCTCTATTTGCAGTGCAGGGGCTTCTCATTGCAGTGGTTTCTCTTGTTGCAAATCTCAGGCTGTAGGCACATGGGCTATAGTAGTTGCAGCACGTGGGCTCAGTAATTGTAGCTCACCATCTCTGGTTCAATAGTTGTTGCACACAGGCTTAGCTGTCCTGTGGCATATGAGATCTTCCTGGGCCAGTTATCAAACCCATGGCCCCTGAACTGGCAAGCAGATTCTTTATGACTGAGCCATCAGAGAAGCCCCTATATTTTCATTTTAATAGCTACATATATCCACATTCCTTTGTATGGATGTATGTCATCCAGGTAACCAATCCCTATTAGAATTACTTCCTTATTTTTTTTCTTTTTTAATTGCAAACCATACTGCAATGGGCTTTCCTGGTGGTTCCGTGTTGAAGAGTGTACCTGCCATGCAGGAGATATAGATTTGACCCCTGGTTTGGGAAGAGCCCCTGGAGAAGGGAATGGCAATCCACTCCAGTTTCTTGCCTGGAGAACTACATGGATGGAGGAGCCTGGCAGGCTACAGTCTATGGTGTTGCAAAGAGTTAGACAAGATGGAGTGACTAACATTCTGCAATGATCAGTGCTGTATGGATATCTTTGTATACTTATGTATCTGTCAAGTTGAATTCAGTCAGTTCAGTCATGTAATTGTGTCTAACTCTGCAATCTCATGGACTGCAGCACACTAGGCTTCCCTGTCCATCACCAACTCCCAGAGCTTGCTCATACTCATGTCCATCGAGTCAGTGATGCCATCCAACCATCTCACCTTCTGTCGCCCCCTTCTCCTCTTGCCTTCAATCTTTCCCAGCATCAGGGTCTTTTCCAGTGAGTCAGTTCTTCACATCAAGTGGCCAAAGTATTAGAGCTTCAGCTTCAGCATCAGTCCTTCCAATGAATATTCAGGGTTGATTTCCTTTAGGATTGACTGGTTTGATCTCCTTGCTATCCAAGGGACTCTCAAGAGTCTTCTCCAACAACACAGTTCAAAAGTATCAATTCTTTGGTGCTCAGCTTTCTTATGGTCCAACTCTCACATCCATCCATGACTACTGGAAAAGCCATGGCTTTAACTAGATGGGCCTTTGTCAGTAAGGTAATATCTCTGCTTTTTAATATGCTGTCTAGGTTGGTCATAGCCTTTCTTCCAAGGAGCAAGCATCTTTTAATTTTATGTCTGCAGTTACCATCTGCAGTGATTTTGGAGCCCAAGAAAATATTGAATGAAATGCTTGAAAATCAAGATTACCTTCTAAGCATGTCCTAATTTTGATTATAAGTAATAAGACATAAATTTAAAGTGATCCAAGAGACCCAGAAGTCAGTTAAAAACAATTACTATATTCAGTTCAGTTCAATTCAGTTCAGTCGCTCAGTCGTGTCCGACTCTTAGCACCTTTAATCTCTACCGAAAGCAAATTTAGTCAATATTCATATAGTCCCACATTGACTTCAGTCTGCTGCCAGTCAGCAGAATTCTTTCAAATATCTGAGCTGTCTGGACTCACTGTGTTTTACCAGGATGATCATGGAGGGTTTCACCTCCAAGTGAATGACATCTTCAAAGGGCAAGTAAGTTTTGATTCTTTTAATTACCTTCTCTGAGGTAAAATCTTTTGGGTTATCCCAACTCCCTCATCCTAATTGTTAAAGTAATAGTTCAGCATTCTGGATCTGTTTACTGAACAGAGATTTTCCACAAACTCTGCAGTCTTTACCCAGTGAATTTGTGGCAATAATGTGAAGTTTTTTATTTTTTTGCTAAGAAAGAAGCATGTTCTTCCCAATACATCTTATTTGTGAACAACTGTTATCTCACAGTTTCATATTTCTCTTTTTCTTCAAGAGACAAAAAGGTTGTTAAATACATGGAGTGATTTGACTAAGGATTGATTGGAATGAGGGTAAATTCCTATAAGTAAAAATGCTGTCTTCAATGGTGTGCCATCTAAATTTTGATAACTATTGTTAAAATGCTATCTAATATCATTTAAATGTATATTCTCACAAGTTTACAGTACTCTGAACCCTTACCTATCTCCACATACACATTCTGGAAGTTACTAATTGTAACTGTGGAAAATATTACTTGTATAACATGAAGTCTTGGTTTTCAATTGCATCTTTATGAATGTGTTCTAGCATCACATATTTCTTTTACTTATGAAATGCCCAGCTGAGAATTTCTGTTAAGCCTCTCAAAGGAAAGTGGGAAAATCATCCCATAATAGGTAAATATGAAGGGAGATAAGTCCAAATTCTCTTTGCAAACCAGCTTCTTTTCTGTAGGACAGCTCAGAGTTTTTAGTACATTCACAAGCACTGTGACTCTCTAAGGGAAGGAATGGGTCTGGAGGAAACTCATTTCACACTCCTCCTCACCTGTAACCTTTCTTACCACAATAGTTTTGGTTTTGTTTTAAATATTTATTTGTTTGTTTATTTGGCTGCACCCAGTCTTAGTTGTGGCACTTAGGACCCTTACCACAGCAGTTATAATGATTTCGCCTCCGGTTCCTAAATGCTGTGGAAATATTATTTATGAATATATATTTCTACAAACTGTAAAGTAAAAGTCTATTTGTTATTCACTATACAGTTCTATTTTTATCTTCACCAACTGTCTTATGTGATGATCAAAAAGGGAGTTGGATAGTATAATTGATTATCTTCCATCAAGCACTGAAGACTGTTTCCCCTCCCCTTGGCTCCAGTTGGCCTTGTGACTTGCTGTGACCTATAAAATGTGACAGAAGCAATGGTGGGCAAGTTCTAGGCCCTGCACCTAAGAGTTCTGGCAGGTTCTCCTTTCACTTGCTTTTATAGATTAAAGCAAGAATTGAACCATAATTGTAGGAGAGGAAGAGAGACCCCAGCAGCTCCCAGCCATTCTTTGCTGAGGTGCCCAACATGTAGGTGAAATCATCTTGGACCTTCCAGGTTCATGTGAAGCTCCTGGCTGACTGCAGTCACATTAGGGATCCTAGTGAAGTGGAAGAACCACCAGCTGACACTGCTCACTTCTCAGAATCATGAAAATAAAAAATTGAAACACTAAGGTAAGTACTAAAATAGTACCTAGAGAGAAAATATTGTGAAATATAAAATAAAAACCAATTGTCAAGACAAATGAGCTCGGTGTAGACAGACAGGGAAGACCCCAAACAAACAGGAGAGTACAGAATTCAAGTTAGGGTTCAGTGGCTGGGACCAGTATTCTAGACATGTGTTTCCAGTATAACTTTTTTCGATGATGGAAATGTTCATCTGTGACTATTGACAATTTTAAATTTAAATTTTAAATGCATTCATCCATGGAGCTGAATTTTAAATTTTATTAAATTTTAATTAATTACATTTAAATTGAAATAGGTCCATGTTGCTAGTGACCACCATTTTAGACAGGGTAGCTGCTACATGTCAGACTTCATCCTGATGAATGGATAAAAATCAATAACTTGACCCCAAATTGTATTTTTTCATCTGTGCTCCTCAGGATTCTGAGAGGGACCTCATTCTCCTGAGACCTTGATCTGCTTAGGAGTCTCAGCTGAGAAGGACTATATAATCTGTCAACATATCCACTTGGAGAACCAAGAATTAGAATTCCTCTTATTATGGTCCCTGCATAAACAGAGGTGGGACTGAGAATAAGAGCTTTTAAAAAATCTGTCTTTGCCTTTTATTCTATGTCTATAAATAGTCTTGAGGTAAAAGCACCTACTATAAAGGAACTTTCTAAGAACTTTAATTAGGGTATGGAAATGCAAACCCAAACTTATACATATGTATGTGGGGTTTCCCAAACTTCTTTAATATAGAAATATTTTGTGTGCATGACCTCTATTAACCTCTTAACAGCAGCCATAGGACACATTTGAGGAATGCCCTTCTAGAAAACTGCAGAATTTTTATTAAACTGGGCTAAATGTCATAATGAAATATTGAACACTTCAACCATGAATACTACATGATAACTTTCCAAAATCAATTCCATTTCCTTAATTAGGAAATTAATCACTTGAGATTATTAAACAAATATGAGGCAAGATTAAAATGATGATTTTCATTTCCTTATGGGTTAATTTTTAAATATTTAACAAAAATAGATTAATACTTTTCTCAGAGAAGCCAAGATTGTAGCTGAGATTTAATTTAATTATATGATACCTAGGCTCCAAAATTTTCAAACATTGTTTTTAACATTCCTACCTCCTGAAGGCAATATTGACATTCATATGAATAAAAATCATTCTTCTTCTATACCCATCTGGCAGTAATGGTTTTCCAAAGAGCCAAGGACAAATAATTATTTCAAGGACTCTTTTTTTGCTGGAAAGAAATTCTTACTTTCTTAGAATAGAATTTGTTCTGCTTTACTGTCTGATTTAACAGCAGTGAAACTGAAAATGTATTATTTCTACTGCCTCTGTGCCCTCAAAAGACTCTCTCATCCTCTGGAGTTTTTTCCAGTTGGTTCATCAAAGTAAGGTAAACCAGCAGAGTATTCCAGTTGCTTAAAGATCTGGTTAAGATGTGAGAAGATATCTTTTTTCCCCAAATTCCTGTATATGGAATTTTACTGTCAACGGCAATCCTCAAAGATCATCTTCCTCCATGTTCTTGTGTTGGCTTCGGGGAAGGGGTAATTTTAAAAATACAGATTCCTGGGCCCCACTCCAGACAAATCTAAGCAGGGGGAGAAGAAGCAGGCTTAGATACCCTTAAAGCTACTTTTGGAGATTCTAATGACAATTACTGCATTTCAGACTCTTTTGTTGACCATGATGGCTATTCCATTTCTTCTAAGGGATCCCTGCCCACAGTAGTAGATATAATGGTCATCTGAATTAAATTCACCCATTCCAGTCTGTTTTAGTTCGCTGATTCTTAGAATGTCGATATTCACACTTGCCATGTCCTGTTTGACCACTTACAATTTGCCTTGATTCATGGAACTGATATTCCAGGTTCCTAAGCAATATTGCTCTTTATAGCATCGGACCTTGCTTCTATCACCAGTCACATCCACAGCTGGGTATTGTTTTTGCTTTGGTTCCGTCCCTTCATTCTTTCTGGAGTTATTTCTCCACTGATCTCCAGTAGCATATTGGGCACCTACTGACCTGGGGAGTTCCTCTTTCAGTATGCTATCATTTTGCCTTTTCATACTGTTCATGGGGTTCTCAAGGCAAGAATACTGAAGTGATTTACCATTCCTTTCTCCAGTGGACCACACTGTGTCAGACCTCTCCACCATGCCCGCCCATCTTGGGTGGCCCCACAGGGCATGGCTCAGTTTCATTGAGTAGCCATCACGGTCAACAAAAGAGTCTGAAATGCAGTACTTGGATGCATTCTTAAAAACGACAGAATGATCTCTGTTTGTCTCCAAGGCAAACCATTCAGTATCATGGTAATCCAAGTCTATGCCCCAACCAGTAACGTTGAAGAAGCTGAAGTTGAACGGTTCTATGAAGACCTACAAGACCTTTTAGAACTAACACCCAAAAAAGATGTCCTTTTCATTATAGGGAACTGGAATGCAAAAGTAGGAAGTCAAGAAACACCTGGAGTAACAGGCAAATTTGGCCTTGGAATACGGAATGAAGCAGGGCAAAGACTAATAGAGTTTTGCCAAGAAAATGCACTGGTCATAGCAAACACCCTCTTCCAACAACACAAGAGAAGACTCTACACATGGACATCACCAGATGGTCAACACCGAAATCAGATTGATTATATTCTTTGCAGCCAAAGATGGAGAAGCTCTATACAGTAAGCAAAAACAAGACCAGGAGCTGACTGTGGCTCAGATCATGAACTCCTTATTGCCAAATTCAGACTCAAATTGAAGAAAGTAGGGAAAACCACTAGACCATTCAGGTATGACCTAAATCAAATCCCTTATGATTATACAGTGGAAGTGAGGAATAGATTTAAGGGCCTAGATCTGATAGATAGAGTGCCTGA
>SJYT01014190.1:64203-86954 GCA_006410635.1 Cephalophus harveyi
CACAAGCTGGAATCAAGATTGCCAGGAGAAATATCAATAACTTCAGATATGCAAATGACACCACCCTTATGGCAGAAAGTGAAGAGGAACTAAAAAGCCTCTTGATGAAAGTGAAAGAGGAGAGTGATAAAGTTGGCTTAAAGCTCAACATTCAGAAAACAAAGATCATGGCATCTGGTCCCATCACTTCATGGGAAATAGATGGGGAAACAGTGGAAACAGTGTCAGACTTTATTTTTGGGGGGCTCCACAATCACTGCAGATGGTGACTGCAGCCATGACATTAAAAGACGCTTACTCCTTGGAAGAAAAGTTATGACCAACCTAGATAGCATATTGAAAAGCAGAGACATTACTTTGCCAACAAAGGTCCATCTAGTCAAGGCTATGGTTTTTCCAATGGTCATGTATGGATGTGAGAGTTGGACTGTGAAGAAGGCTGAGCACTGAAGAACTGATGGTCTTGAACTGTGGTGTTGGAGAAGACTCTTGAGAGTCCCTTGGACTGCAACGAGATCCAACCAGTCCTTTCTGAAGGAGATCAACCCTGGGATTTCTTTGGAGGGAATGATGCTGAAGCTGAAATTCTAGTACTTTGGCCACCTCATGCAAAGAATTGACTCATTGGGAAAGACTCTGATGCTGGGAGGGATTGGGGGCAGGAGGAGAAGGGGACGACAAAGGCTGAGATGGCTGGATAGCATCACTGACTCAATGGACACGAGTCTGAGTGAACTCCGGGAGTTGGTGATGGACAGGGAGGCCTGGCGTGCTGCGATTCATGGGGCTGCAAAGAGTCGGACACGACTGAGCGACTGAACTGAACTGAAAGACAGTTACACCTTTGAGCTAATTCATCCTGCTCACTTTACAGACAGGTAGACTAAGGACCAGATGGCTAAGTGCGACCAATGTTATCATTTTGTTTCTTATTATATGAGGCCATCAAAACTAGAATAGTCTGAACAAGGGGTGGTTTTCCAGGGTGTGCACAAGTCACTAGGATTATAATTGTGTGTGTGTGTGTGTGTGTGTGGTGGGGGGGGGGGTGTCTCCAGGACCATCCCTCGGTGGAAGGAGGATAATGAGGGAGGGCCCCCACCTAATTGTTCGTTTATCAAGGTTCTTTATATTTCATTTAAAGAGAGGGTTCCACTTCTAAAGTTATGCCAAGTCTCAAAAGTAACTTCTCTACAAAGGAATGTATCTCAGGAAGCAGACACCAGTTCAACTATTAGTGAAATGTGTAAACAAACAGAAGAGTGTTCATTCTTAAATCACATTTTTTTCCAGGTGTTTGATTAGCTCTAAGGGACTATCTAATCTCAAATATTTGCACCTATGAAAAATATGTGTAGCAGGTAAGAATCTCAGACCACAAGTGCAGGTTTTTAAAATGCATTTCATTTTTATACAACTGACTTAATTATTGTTTTTAAGGGGGGGGGGGGTGTCTCCAGGACCATCCCTCGGTGGAAGGAGGATAATGAGGGAGGGCCCCCACCTAATTGTTCGTTTATCAAGGTTCTTTATATTTCATTTAAAGAGAGGGTTCCACTTCTAAAGTTATGCCAAGTCTCAAAAGTAACTTCTCTACAAAGGAATGTATCTCAGGAAGCAGACACCAGTTCAACTATTAGTGAAATGTGTAAACAAACAGAAGAGTGTTCATTCTTAAATCACATTTTTTTCCAGGTGTTTGATTAGCTCTAAGGGACTATCTAATCTCAAATATTTGCACCTATGAAAAATATGTGTAGCAGGTAAGAATCTCAGACCACAAGTGCAGGTTTTTAAAATGCATTTCATTTTTATACAACTGACTTAATTATTGTTTTTATCTTCTATTGCCCTGATATCAATGGCAACCCACTCCAGTACTCTTGCCTGGAAAATCCCATGTGCGGAGGAGCCTGGTGGGCTGCAGTCCATGGGGTCGCTAAGAGTCGGACACGACTGAGCGACTTCACTTTCATGCATTGGAGAAGAAAATGGCAACCCACTCCAGTGTTCTTGCCTGGAGAACCCCAGGGACGGGGGAGCCTGGTGGGCTGCCGTCTCTGGGGTCGCACAGAGTCGGACACATGACTGAAGCAACTTAGCAGCAGCAGCAGCCCTGATATCTGATACACTTTGACCCTGTTCAGGGTATTTAGGTAATTACAAGGTATCCCAAAGGGACTTTGAACCCTGATCCTATCTGCCCTCAATGGCATCCTTTGAAATAACATCTTTCCCATCTGGCCTCAGGTCATGGGTACCTGTGTGTCCTGCTTACTCCTAACCACAAAGTCTCTTAGGTCCAGCTCCCTATTAGTGGCCTGTCCCCATCTCTTGGCCTCTCAGGAAAGCAGGAAAGCATTCCGCTGTTTCCCCAGCCTTCCTGGGTTTGGGGGACCGTGAGAGGGTGACTCAGGCTCCCCTGGGCAGACACTCCTCCACCATGTCTACTGATTCCTCACCGTGCTGCTGAGGGGAGACCCATAAAGCTTGCTGCCTCTCTCTGTTTCACACAGGAAGTAGGTGAGGCATAGCTCTTCTTTGGAGCCCCAAATCTTTTTGAGGACCTGCCCTTGCAGAGGAGACCAAGGTAAAAGAGCCTCTGCAGAAGATGAAAGTGTCTAAGTGTGCTCTGATTCTTCTCTCTTTATGGATTATCATAGCTGAGAGAGTGGGAATACTGTCTTGAATTGAGAATATTTTCTCTGAGAGCCATTATTCCGTTCTAAAGTATTCAGAATCCAGGCTCTTGCAACTCTTTTATCTCAAGACAGCTATTTTTGCTGTCTTTCCAAAGACCTATTTTAATGCTCAACAGTAGAAGTGCCTACTTATTCTTCCTTTCTCTTGTGTCATCTCTTCCCAGAAGCTACTCCAGTGGAGGTGAGGAGAGTGAAAAGAGGCAAAGTGGACAGGGGAAAAAAAAAATGCATCTGGTAATATACCTTTTAGGACTTCCCTGGTGGCTCAGATGGTAAAGCATCTGTCTACAATGAGGGAGTCCAGGGTTCGATCCCTGAATTGGGAAGATCCCCTGGAGAAGGGAATGGCAATCCACTCCAGGACTATTGCCCGGAAAATCCCACGGACAGAGGAGCCTGGTAGGCTACAGTCCATGGGGTCACAAAGAATCGGACACAACTGAGCGACTTCACTTAATATACCTTAATATCATATCTTTCTACACATGCATAAGGGGGAAATACTGATCAAGTTCTGATCAACTGCTTGACCTCTCTTCAATTCTTATCACTGTTTCATCCCTTCTTCCTTGTTGCATATATTCTCTAACTGGGACATGCTGTATAATTTGAGGAGCCCAGCACAAAATAAAAATGCAAGGCTCTCGTTCAAAAATTACTACTAATTTCAAGACAGCTATGGCAGAACATTAACCCAAGCACAGGGCCCGTTTGAACACAATGGCGTGGGTCACATCCATGAAGCCAGCCTTGTTTCTAACCCTTAAAGGGTCTCTTTCCTTGACTTTTATTGGACTGTTGTTTGTATTGTCAAAAGAAAACTTAAAGACCTTTACTTGATATAAATAACTTTTTGAATGAGAAATGAGACCAGGGAGCTTCCCATAACTTGTGTGAAGTACAGAGGCGTGAAATTACAGGATGGCTTGTAAATGCAAAGAAGGATGCTCTTTAGCCTTTCCCATTATCAGTTATTGGGGGATTCCAGACTGCAGGAAATTGGTGAAAAGTGGTTATCTTATACCATTTGGGGAAGATGACTTAAGTTTATGATTATCAAAGGAATTGACAAGAAGTAACCTAAGTCACATTTCACTTATATTCATGAAATAAACTAGATTAAGTTTTGTGTAAGTGGCTTAAGTGGTTTTCGTCAGCTTTAGGGATTTTTAAACCTGGTTTTCATTTCATTTTATTTTAAAAGTCTTATCAAAATAACTTGACAATGTAAAGGTCCTGTAATAGGAATTCATTCCATAGATTACAGAATTTCCATATGATAGACAGCTATGCAGTTATTTATAATCAACAAATATTTTAATTTATTAAACAACATGGGAAAATGTTATCATGACTCTGTACATTGGAAATGTTAATTCACTTGCCATTCACATTGTGAGGGAAATAGCCCCATCCGGGTATCTTGCAACAGAGAGCAGGGCCTCGTCTTACCACATGATTCCTCATTCTACCGTTGTTGATTGCCTCAGGAGGGTAACAGATCCAAGAGCAACCACTCAGTAGACTCGACAGCAACCTATTTTCTGTATGGACTTGATGGAAAAATGAACAGGGTAAAGTTTGAAGCCTGTACTAAAGACTCAGAAACTATGAGACAATAAGAATGAGAGCTCAGTTAAAAGGTCATGGGGTTGAGTTGAAGATTGAGAAATTGCTGTAAGACTGAAAATATGAGGAAGCAGAGATTCTTAAGTAGACAGAGCAATTGAAAGTGGGGCAAAAAGTCAGATGGAGAGCAGCCAGCCAAGCTGTCAACGCGCCCCTGCAGCAGGGACCAGCTCCTGCTGTGGAGGTCTTGGCAAATGCTTGGGATCCAGATCTGAAGTCCAGCCCTTTGTGCTAGGAACTGGCCCCTGCTCTTAGATTTCCAAGAGAGTTTGCTTGTCATTCTTTCTAAATCCTTTCAGGAATGTCCTCAGTGGATTTCTGTCTTGGAACTGTTACAGGGGTATATAGGCTATGAGCACAATTTTATATTTGTAACGTGTGCTCACATGTATCTATGGATATGAGGTAAAGTCACCAACTTACTAATAAAATTCTTAACTGTACCAAGATTATCTGGCTTCCTTATTTCTCCATTAACTGAACTGATCCCCTAAAAGATACTTCCCATTGGGTGCCTGGGAAAATTCTGCTTGGCAGTGTTCCAGTTTTCTGTGGCATAAATGTCTCCATCTACTTTACACATTTATTTAAAGTTCAGGACTTCCCTGGTTGTCTAGTGGTTAAGAATCCACCTACCAAAGCAGGGAACACAGGTTTGATCCATGTTCCGGGAAGATCCCACATGCTCTGGAGCAACTAAACCCAGGCATCACAGCTGCTGAGCCCACTGGCCCCAGCTACTGAGGCTCGTGCACCCTAGAGCTCATGCTCCACGAGAGAGAGTAGACCCTGCTAACCACAACTAGAGAAAAGCCCAAGTAAAGTAGTGAAGATCCAGTACAGTCAAATAAAAAAAGTTCACCCCCCCAGATTTTTGTTTAAAAATATACCTGCATGTAAACAAAATAGCATATTTGTAAGGCTCTTCATTGCAGCAGTACTTGTAATAGCAAAATTTTATCTATGTCCATCAATAAAGAGTTGAATAAATTGTGAAATATCCTTACACACTACTCTCCAAAAAACAAACAAACAAACAAAAGAATGAGTACCCTGTGTACAGCCCTGAAACAGAAATCCAGTGATACATTTTAAATGGGAAGAAAGGTCAAAATAGTTATACTACCTTTGCTTTAAGAAAATGAAAAAATAAGATTAAAAATATGTATTAGCTTCTCTAGTAATAGCATAAAGAAACTCTGAAAAGCTACACAAGAAACCAATTAAAATTGTGCTCTTTGAGAAGAATACTATTGGGATATTAGGAATGGGGTAGGTGGGAAAGAAAGAGTCTTTTCCATACATTGTTGCAATGTATGGATCAGACAACTAGATTACTATAAAAATGCAGCATATTGTGTAAACAATAGCATTCAATTTGTGATTTCAGATAGTTATCTTTTGTGTGACTCTGAGTGAAATGACCTATCCCTCAGATTTACCCTAATTTTCCCTGAATAGCATCTGGTTAGGGTAGATTAAGTTATCTCATAGCGGTGGAGTGTGGTGAACTTGGAGGTTGGTGATCATAGTTTATTCAACCTGCAGGTTGGTGACCTCTCGCTTCTGCCTGGTCATGTCTTCCCTCTGGCACTGCAGCTGAAGTTGGCAACCATCCCGTACTGTCTGGTCTCAATGTGGTCTGGCCCAGTGGTGCTGCCAGCCTGAGTTGGTCCTAACTTAGAGCTTGATAGTGCTCTAGCATTCCTGGGTCCCTCCCATAGCCTCTGTCTGGCTCTGCTTTGAGTCTGATCCAACAGCCCCTCCTAAAAGATCATTCCTTCCAGGCCTGCTGACTTCTACAGAGAAATCTTCTGATTTGATCCCACCCCACACCCCACTTCCCACCTCTACTATCTGGAAACTCTGAACCCAATTAGTGGCACGCAGGAAAGCTAAACTTTCTTCCTGTGTGTATCTCCCAGGGAGAGAACATCCCAGTTCATAATAACGTGGTCAGCTTCCACACTGGTGTGTGGGAAACTTGCAAGTCTATCTTCCCAAGAGACCCAGGACGAGATCCTGGGCCAAGGGACCCGCCGTTAGCATCTTGGCCACTTTTCTTACATGGTGTAGAGCAGGATTTTGTTTCATAATTTTTACTTTTAAAAGGAGCAAGTGTTTACGTGTTAGTTTTCTGTTATGAGTGGTGAGAATATGGGAGCTGGATGTATTGCCCTTTGTACTTTTCTTATTTTTTCTTAATATTATTTTTTAAAATTTAAAGACAAAAATTCAGTCAAGCTGTAGGTTTACTGGTGTTTCAAGGCCATTTTTAGAATGATTTTTGGGGGACATGCTGGGATTTGGTTCAGTATCATCATTGGTTTGTGAGCTGCACAAAAAGTGAGGTGGGGAGGGGTTTTGTTGCTGTTCAGAGGCTAAGTTGTGTCTGACTCTTTACAATCACATGGACTGCAGCACACGAGGCTTCTTTCTATCTCCCAGTGTGTGCTCAAATTCATGTCCATTGAATCGGTATTGGGAGGGGTTTAGAAAATTAAAAATGGAAGATAATCCAACACCCACACACACACACACATATACAAACACAATATCTCTTCCACTGAAGTTGTTGCAAATCACAAGTTTTTTGGCTAGTTCAGACCAGGCCTAGGAAACAGATGTCTGAATCTGCCTGTAATGCAGGAGACCTGGGTTAGATCCCTGGGGGAGGAAGATCCTCTGGAGAAGAAATGGCAACCCACTCCAGTATTTTTGCCTGGGAAATTCCATGGACACAGGAGCCTGGTGGGCTACAGTCCATGGGTTGTGAAGGGTCAGGCATGACTGAGCGACTAACACAAGAAATATAAAGGGAGATAGCTTTTGTGGTTCTTCCATAATTCACTTTTCTTAGTTATCAAAATTTGGTCCTTGATGTCCATCCTGTTTGGTCAAGTGAATATTGACCTTCTTTCTTAGTAACAGCAGATTTTATTTGAGGTAAAAAATGTACTCAGAAAAATACTGCCTCTTTGGAAATTTGCCTCCAGATTTCATTCATGTAAAAAATAACTCCTGTGTTTTTAAGCCACTGAGTTGGGTTTCTTTTAACATCAACCTGACTTAATTCCTAACTGATACAATCATGGGCAGGAATTTGTTCATTCATTCAATAGATTGTTATTGAGAATCCAGGTCCTAGGCATTGTGCCAAGCATTGAGTATTCTGGCACCAGATACTGGAAAAATGAGAGGGAAAGTAATTATAATTACAGTCATGCTGAGGTCTTTTCTCCATCTGCCTCCCACTCCCCAAGTCCACTCGCCATGCACCCTGCTTTGTACCCCTGGGAGGCTGGCTATATGGATGTCATCAGTGAGCTCCCTTATTCTTTGGCTCCAGCTGGATTATTTATTCCCCCAGCTCCCTCCCTGTGGGATTGCTACACACTAACTTGGTCTGTCTACTGAAAGTTCCAGATGGTCTTAGGAAGCCCTCTCCAGCTATTCTCTCTGTCCCCGGGTTCTGGTGCATGCTAAGTCGCTTTAATTATGTCTGACTCTTTGCGACACTATGGACTATTGCCCACCAGGCTCCTCTGTCCATGGGATTCTCTAGGCAAGAATGCTGGAGTGGGTTGTCATGCCCTCCTCCAGGGCATCTTCCCAACTTAGAAACTGAACCCACACNTGGTGCATGCTAAGTCGCTTTAATTATGTCTGACTCTTTGCGACACTATGGACTATTGCCCACCAGGCTCCTCTGTCCATGGGATTCTCTAGGCAAGAATGCTGGAGTGGGTTGTCATGCCCTCCTCCAGGGCATCTTCCCAACTTAGAAACTGAACCCACACCTCTTGTGTCTCCTGCATTGGCAGGCAGGTTCTTTAACACTGGTGCCACCTGGGAAGCCCCAGGTTCTGCTAAATGTCCCCCTTTCTTACTTATTTAGGTCTCAGGTGAATAGTACAGTTGTACTAAGCTTAGGGTTTCACCACATCCCAGGCCTTTATA
This sequence comes from Cephalophus harveyi, assembly GCA_006410635.1. Classification (NCBI taxonomy): domain Eukaryota; kingdom Metazoa; phylum Chordata; class Mammalia; order Artiodactyla; family Bovidae; genus Cephalophus; species Cephalophus harveyi. The sequence goes on from SJYT01014190.1 coordinate 72,495, forward strand.
AAGAGTTCCTTTTAAAAATATTCCTCAAATTAATCTATTGGATGGGCCATCTTTTTCTTTCTAATGACATAGCTATCATTTATCAAGAACCTTTGTGCTAAGAAACTGTCAGATGTGCCATTTCACTGAATCATTACAGTCTTGTCCACACTTTACCAAGACTGGAGAGGAGAAATGAACTGTAACCGAGGTGTTAACTGTGTGCTCTGTTGCTCAGTCACGTCCAACTCTTTGCACCCCATGAGACCTTTTTGTAGCCCACCAGGCTCCTCTGTCCACGGGATTTCCCAGGCAAGAATACTGGGCGTGGGTTTCCATTTCCTTCTCCAGCAGATCTTCCCAACCCAGGGTTCAAACCCACATCTCCTGCATTGGCAGGCAGATTCTTTACTGCTGAGCCACCTNGCCCACCAGGCTCCTCTGTCCACGGGATTTCCCAGGCAAGAATACTGGGCGTGGGTTTCCATTTCCTTCTCCAGCAGATCTTCCCAACCCAGGGTTCAAACCCACATCTCCTGCATTGGCAGGCAGATTCTTTACTGCTGAGCCACCTGGGAAGACCTCAAGTTGTTAACTAGGTCATTTTCTTTTTGTAACCAGGAAACTTACAGAAATAGGCTCACAGATATCAGCACAGTCAGCATTTATCATGATTGTACCCCTCCATCTTGCTCCTCACTGCCGTTTTCCTTTCTGCGCCTCTGGCCCTCAGTCTCCTGGTGCTGCCTCCTGGGGCTCAGCGTTCCCTTCCTGGTGTCTCCCTCCACTTGGCCGTCCCAGCAGTGCTCCAGGCTTTGGCCACAGTTACCTTCCCTGAGCCTCAAGCTTTCAGAACACTGCCCTCCTTCCTCTCCAGTAACGCAAGTTATCTAAATAGTAATACTGCAATACTTGCCAATAATTAGTCATTATTACCTCTCTGAGGGGTAGCAAGAACTCTAGTTGACCCATTGCTGTCATCTAAACAAAGGGTTTAACCTGTACTGGTAATTTTAGAGAGGGCTGTGATGATTAGAAGAGACATTTTGGTAGTTATGTCTTTATTGACTGCAGATCCACTTGGTATAAAGTGGTCTTATGCAAGACGCTAAGAAAATATCTCATATTTGTTTTATGGCAGTTTTCCACCAAAGTAATTTGATTCCTGAATTTATTTTCCCTTATGTATCTTTTAAAATTGCAAGTTATATATTCTACATATATAGGAGGAGAGGAATTCTCCAGGCAACATGTAGAGTTAATATAGGTTAAAAAAAAAAAGATCATTTTTGATGGTGAAAAATAGTCCCTGCTACCTTTCCTTTGTATAGAAAAAGTCCAGCCAAGTCCATATATTAGTACAAAGGCAAATAAGAAATTTAGCCTCCTAAACACTTTCACATTCTCTTTCCAAGTGATAACACATTTTTAAGAAAAGATCTATGTCCAAAAGTGCATCAGTATGTTTCCCCAGACAAGGTACATTCTATATCTTCAACTTAATTGTTTCTAGTATTACTGGGAGGCAGGGGAAAAACAATTTCAAATAGTTTTAGTTACATAACTAAACCTACATGCCAGGAATTCTTAGAATCACAGTTCCAGAAGCAGCCCTCCAAATGTGCATGTCCTGTTGTCATTATCCAAATAATGCTTGAGTGGTTTTGTTACCAACTGGGCTCTTGGACTTCCCCAAATAATGAAAATTGACAAGAGGCCAGACAAGAAATTCAGGCAAAATTTTATTGGGGCCCCGGCTGTGGCAGCAGGGATCAAGAGCAAACATCAGCGTCCCTTGCTTGCTCTCTCCCCAAGCTTGTTTCTTATATGGGGTGAGGGTTGGGGTATGCTCAGGGGTCAAGCCAGAGGGGTGGCATAGCTGTTTTCCTACCCTTTAGGTGGTCTTGAGTATAGGGGGCATGCACAGTAACCTGTTTTTGCACCAGGCTCCTCAAAAGTAGCAGTTTGGTTTTTTGTGTTTTTTTTTGGCTTCTTTGGATCTTTTGGGTCCAGAATTTGCCCCAATTGTGCATGCATGCAGTTATTTTTAGTCCCATATAGTTTCTTTGTATTTTGTTTCTCTAGGAAAGGTATGTCCAGGTGCAAACACCACAGCACTGAAGCAAAGAGTCCCAAGTCCTAGCCTGTCTCAGTTTAGTATGTCCTAACTAGAGAAGGCTTGTTTATAGTGAATGATACCAATAGCAAAAAATTCTGCCAAAACATTCTGTTGCACAGTCCCGAGGCTTGCCTGAAGCATAAGACTCCAGCATAGAAACTCAGGAGTCATTTGGCTTGGTACCTTTAATCCCAATATGGAATTTTCAAGCAAGTGTGGAATCCCTTGTAATATTCTTCCCTTAAGACTGTGGAGAGAAACACATTACTCACTCCTACCAATCTTCCTTGACTTCTGCATTCATAAGGCAGAGACCTCAGAGTTGAGTAAGTCTGGCAGTTTAAAACATGGCTGCAAACTCTTTGACACTCCTCCCATTGAGATGTGGGGGTCTCAGCCCCTCTCCTTGGGTCTGACAAGCTTGTGACAGCTCTGAAAAATAGAATATGGCACAGGGATGCTATGCAATTTCCAAAGCTGGGTCATAAAAGGCCACGCAGCTTATACCTTGTCTGCTGGCACATTCTTCTTAGAGCCTTGAGCCACCATGTAAGAATCTGACTGCCTTGAGTCTGCCATGCTGAATACCATCAAGCAAATAAAATTTTGGGAAGTTTGTTCTATAGCAATAGGTAACTAGGACAATTATCTCCCAAGTTATCTAGTCATTGATCAGCATGCCATTATTAAGCAGCATAATCTGTTTGATAGTAAGAAACTGAACCACAAAGTCACACAGTAATGCAGGGCTAGAACTTGATTTCAGCTCTTACTGAAAGCTATGTTCCTTCTTCTATGACATCTTTTCATGCTGGTCATAAATTTTTCAAACTAGAATATTAAAAATAACTAAGTCATTGGTTATTGCTTATTGATGGTTATTGACTTTCAAATTGTATTCCCTGGAGACTTAGGGTTCCAGAAAAGATGACTCAAGGCTCATTCTGGACGAGGAGGCAGTGTGGGTAGAATGGCCAAGCAAGGGAGGTTCCCACCCTGTTTCAAACCAAATTTGTTCTGCTTTTAGTAGATGTATAGCGTGTGTTGATACACTTATGTTATCTTTTAACAAATATGTTTCATTACTGAAACAGAACTAACAAAAATGTTTTCAGGGTAGTGATGTCCTGGAAAATTCATTTTAAAATTAAAAATCCATGTCCTGAGAAACAAAGTATTGTTTCTTGCCCAGAGTTATACCTAGTTATTGGCCAATCAAGTTCAATGATTCCCATTATTGTGATTTTATCATAATTGTACAGTTAGCCTATGTCACGCATGTTAACAAAACCCAAGACAGAGATGAATTTATTTATCGAGTTGTTAAGGGAAACACACTGAATGACACTGCCCACCCGGGCCAGACACCATAGTAACCGTTCATGTGAGTTATTTTACGACAGGAAGTCCTGGTAAGGAACACAGAACTAACAAGCCACTACCAACTGGAAGAGTTTCAGTTCAGTTCAGTCGCTCAGTCGTGTCCGACTCTTTGTGACCCCATGAATCGCAGCACGCCAGGCCTCCCATGCTGAAGCCTGGCTTGGAGAATTTTGAGCATCACTTTACTAGCGTGTGAGATGAGTGCAATTGTGTGGTAGTTTGAGCCTTCTTTGGCATTGCCTTTTTTGGGATTGGCAATCGCTTTAGGCAAACCAATTGTAGAACCTGTGAACCAAATAAATTTTAACCCCTGAGTTAACACAACTGAATCTTTAAAGATTTAAGAGGGATGGTTTAAGCTTTCTATTTAAATTTAAATTTAAATAGATTAAGGCTCTGTTTGAACTCCTAAGAAAGTCTAGCTGTAGGAAAAATCTTTCCAACTCATTCTTTGAAAGACTTCAGTTTTGACACAATCATTTTCAGTTCATCCACAAATCATTTTCTTTTCACAGTCCCTAATTTCAGTACAAAAATGTTTTTCTTTTTTAATAGGGAGAGCTCATTTATCTGGCATTGTCATCATGAAATATTGTGTTATGACAAACTAAAATTTCAGAGTGATCACTTATACTACATATGAACTACTTATTTTCATACCTATAAAAAACAAACCAAAATCTCTCATACAAATGTAGACTGATGATGATTTAATGTTTGGTGGTTCAAATGGCACAAAAAAGATTGAGCCTCAGTATGACATTGTGGGCTTCCCAGCTGACTCTAGTGGTAGAGAACCTGCCTGCCAATTCAGGAGACATGAGACATGGGTTTGATCCCTGGGTGGGGAAGATCCCCTGGAGGAGGCCAGGGTAACCCACTTCAGTATTCTTGCCTGGAGAATCCCATGGACAGAAGACCAGTTCAGGAGACATGAGACATGGGTTTGATCCCTGGGTGGGAAAGATCCCCTGAAGGAGGCCAGGGTAACCCACTTCAGTATTCTTGCCTGGAGAATCCCATGGACAGAAGACCAGTTCAGGAGACATGAGACATGGGTTTGATCCCTGGGTGGGAAAGATCCCCTGAAGGAGGCCAGGGTAACCCACTTCAGTATTCTTGCCTGGAGAATCCCATGGACAGAAGACCAGTTCAGGAGACATGAGACATGGGTTTGATCCCTGGGTGGGAAAGATCCCCTGAAGGAGGCCAGGGTAACCCACTTCAGTATTCTTGCCTGGAGAATCCCATGGACAGAAGACCAGTTCAGGAGACATGAGACATGGGTTTGATCCCTGGGTGGGAAAGATCCCCTGAAGGAGGCCAGGGTAACCCACTTCAGTATTCTTGCCTGGAGAATCCCATGGACAGAAGACCAGTTCAGGAGACATGAGACATGGGTTTGATCCCTGGGTGGGAAAGATCCCCTGAAGGAGGCCAGGGTAACCCACTTCAGTATTCTTGCCTGGAGAATCCCATGGACAGAAGACCAGTTCAGGAGACATGAGACATGGGTTTGATCCCTGGGTGGGAAAGATCCCCTGAAGGAGGCCAGGGTAACCCACTTCAGTATTCTTGCCTGGAGAATCCCATGGACAGAAGACCAGTTCAGGAGACATGAGACATGGGTTTGATCCCTGGGTGGGAAAGATCCCCTGAAGGAGGCCAGGGTAACCCACTTCAGTATTCTTGCCTGGAGAATCCCATGGACAGAAGACCAGTTCAGGAGACATGAGACATGGGTTTGATCCCTGGGTGGGAAAGATCCCCTGAAGGAGGCCAGGGTAACCCACTTCAGTATTCTTGCCTGGAGAATCCCATGGACAGAAGAACCTGGTGGGCTGCAGTTGATAGGGTCACAGAATCAGACATGACTGAAGCAACTTAGTACGCACATCATGTTGTAAACATTTAGTTCCATTGATTGCAATAATAGATATAAGTGATGGCAAATAATGGGCCACTAACATGTGATGCTGGAGAAGGCTTTTGAGAATCCCTTAGAAAGCAAGGAGATCAAACCAGTCAATCGTAAAGGAAATAAACCCTGAATATTCACTGGAAGGACTGATGCTGAAGCTGAAGCTCCCTGATGGGAAAAGCCAACTCATTGGAAAAGACCTTGATGCTGGGAAAGATTGAAGGTAGGAAGACTTTGCCAGAAGATGAGATGGTTGGCTGGTATCACTGACTCAATGGACATGAGTGTGAGCATACTCTGGAAGATAGTGAAGGACAAGGAAGCCTGGCGTGCTGCACTTTATGGGGTCGCAAAGAGCCAGACACGATTTAGTGACTGAACAACAGTGACAACAAGTAAGCAAAATTTTGAAGTCTTTTAAAATAAAATTTTTATATGAGTTTTTTACTTCCATTTGTCTAGAAAGCATCCTAAAAAGAAAACTTCATACATACACAAATACATAAATATAGTTACATATATTTATCTCTCTCTCCAAATTAGAGATGAAACTTGTGATTACAGCCTATATCTTGAAGCTTTATACATTAAGTTCCTAGAACAGAAGCACATCCCAAAGATGGTACTCAGTAAATGTTTGTTGAGAGAATAGATAATAAACAATACTTTACATTTCACTTACATTGTTTAATTTTGTTTTGCTTTCTTACAACAATCTTATGACTAAATAATGTCAACTAAAAACATGAGGCTTAGAATATTTATCACTTTTACAGCCAAAATAAAAGCTAGAACTCACCAGAATTCACGATTTTTAAAGATTCTTCAGTGATCAATGCAAAGAAATAGAGGAAAACAACAGAATGGGAAAGACTAGAGATCTCTTCAAGAAAATTAGAGATACCAAGGGAACATTTCATGCAAGGATGGGCTCGATAAAGGACAGAAATGGTATGGACCTAACAGAAGCAGAAGATATTAAGAAGAGGTGGCAAGAATACACAGAAGAACTGTACAAAAAAGATCCTGTCTCTTATACACATCTACCCCATGAATCGCAGCACGCCAGGCCTCCCTAATGGACTTTCCATGTGGCTCACCAGTAAAGAATCCACTTTTAATGCAGGAGATGCAGGTTTGATCCCTGTCTCGGAAGATTCCCTGGAGAAGAAAATGGCTACTCACTCCAGTATTCTTGCTTGGGCAATCCCATGGTCAGAGGAACCTGGCGGGCTATAGTCCACAGTCACAAAAGAGTTGACCACGACTTAGTGACTAAATGAAAACAACTCCATTTATAGTTATTATAAAATATTGGCTATATTTCCTGTGTTGTACAAATATCCTTGTAGTTATTTTATACATAATAGTTTGTACCTCTTAATCCTCTGCCCCTATCTTGCCTCTACCCTCTTTCTTCTTCCCACTGGTAACCACTAGTTTGTTCTCTATATCTGTGAATCTGTTTCTTCATTGTTATATTTACTAGTTTGTTGTATTTTTTAAATTCCACATGTAAGTGATATCGTCTTGTATTTCTCTTCTTCTATCTGACATAGTTCAGTTACCATAATACCAAATCCATCCATGTTTTTGTAAACGGCAAAATTTCATTCCTTTTTTGTGACTGAGTGGTATTCTGTTGTATGTATGTACCACATCTTCTTTATCCATTCATCTGTTGATGGACATTTGAGTTGTTTCCATATCTTGGCTGTTGTAAATAATGATACTATAAACATTGGACTGTGTGTATCTTTTTGAATTAATTTTTTTGGCTTTTTTTGGATATATACCCAGGAGTGAAATTGTTGGGTCATATGGTAGGTCTGTTTTTAGTTTTTTGAAAAACTTCCAAACTGTTTTCCACAGTGGCTGCACGAATTTACACCAGTGTACAAGGGTTTACCAACAGTGTACAAGGATTCCCTTTTCTCCACATCCTTGCTAACATTTGTTATTTGTGTTATTTTTGATGATATTCTGACTCAGATGATATCTGCTTGTAGTTTTGATTTGCATTTCCCTGATGAGTAGTGAGGAGATCCAACCAGTGCATTCTGAAGGAGATCAGCCCTGGGATTTCTTTGGAAGGAATGATGCTAAAGCTGAAACTCCAGTACTTTGGCCACCTCATGCGAAGAGTTGACTCATTGGAAAAGACTCTGATGCTGGGAGGGATTAGGGGCAGGAGGAGAAGGGGACGACCGAGGATGAGATGGCTGGATGACATCACTGACTCGATGGACGTGAGTCTGAGTGAACTCCGGGAGATGGTGATGGACAGGGAGGCCTGGTGTGCTGCGATTCATGGGGTCACAAAGAGTCGGACACGACTGAGCGACTGAACTGAACTGATGACTAGTGATGTTGAGCACCTTTTCATTTGCCTGTTGGCCATTTGCATGTCTTCTTTGGAGAAATGACAATACGGTTCTTCTGTTGATTTTTAAATTGAGTTGTTTGTTTTGTTGCTGTTCGGTTGGATGAGCTGTTTATATATTTTGAATATTAACCTCTTATCAGTCATATCATTTGAAAATATTTTCTTCCATTCAGCAGAGTGTGTTTTTGTTCTATCAATGACTTCCTTTGCTGTTAAAAAAAACCTTTAAGTTTAATTAGGTCCTATTTGTTTCATTTTGTTTTTATTTCCTTGGCTTTTATATTGTTGTCTTTACTCCAACAAAATGAACATGTAGTATGTTATTCATTCATTCATTTTTTTCTGACACTGTGCCTTTTCACTGCTTCACAGTACTTATAACAATTTGCCATTCTCTCTCTATTTGCTTATTGCTGTCTGTCTCTCCTACTAGACTAAGTTCTATAAGAGCAGGGAGCAAGTCAACTTAATATCCAGAGCCCAACCCAGTGCCTCATACATAGCAGACATTCAAAAGATGTGTTGAATGTTGAACATTACAGAAAATGTTTCCATTCAGTCTTCAATCCTTGGCTTTCCATACTGTTATAAAGAACAGGGTGGTGTTAAGTAAATGGCGCAGCCAGCCCTAGCACCAGGCATATAGGGCCTTACCCTGTGTTTGGCCACACTTTCAGAGCCAAATAACCAACATTTATTCTCAAATATTAATTTTTTGTCTCATTCAGATGTCATTTCCAATAGAATCTGACATCCTCATCCATGACTTACTTCTAGCATAAGAAAACTAAAGTGTACAATCCTTCTGATTGTTTGACAGATGTGTCCTCTAATTGTTTTGATTTTTTTTTTAATTTTGGAAGTAAAGCATACACTTGATATAAAATTCAAACAAATACAACTCTTCCCCAAACCCAATCCCATTTCAAAGATAACTTCTTTTCAGTTCCTTGTAACGCTTTATTCATTTATTCCTGTATGTGAGTACATGCGTGTATATGTGTCTGTGTGTGCATGTCATTATAATTTATCATCCAAACCAAGACACTTTTGAGAGTGAAAGAAGGTACTGTTAACAATTAAGCAGACAGCAAGCATAAACCAAGAATGCCCTTAGCAAACCTTAACATGTGGTCACCCAACCTGGAAGTGTTACCCAAACCCTAGCATGCTTCATCCTCAAGGCCTCTTACCTTGCAGCATTCACTGCCTCTAGATGCTAGTATGACTTACTCTTTTCTCACTTAGGCCTTCTCTAACCATCCTACATAAAGTAACAACCATCATCCACCTCAACCCCTCACTCCCTCTTTCATTTTTCTTAATTTTTCTCCAAGCCCACCATCTGCCATACTCTTTATGCATTTAGTTATAGTCTTCTCCCACTAGAAAATAAGCTCCTTGAGAGCAGAATTTTTTCTGTTTTGTCCATTGCTAATGGTTGGTTCTGAGCTTCCCAGGTGGTGCTAGTGGTAAAGAATCTGCCAGCCAGTGCAGGAGACAGAGACACAAGAGATGCAGGTTCGATCCCTGGGTCGGCAAGATCCCCTGGAGTAGGAAGTGGCAGCTCATTCCAGTATTCTTGCCTGGAAAATCCCATGGACAGAAGGGCCTGGTGGGCTAGAGTCAGACACGACTGAGCAGCTGGGTACAATGCTTGGTTCTAATGCTTAGAACTGTGCCTGACTCACGGTAGGAGCTCAATTAACAATGAGTAAAGCAAGGAGTAAATGACCAAACTGGTGTCGAGTTTCATGATTCAGCCTTAGGCCTGAAGTAGAAACCTGTCTTTCCTAAGATCAAGGGATTGCCCTTCTTTAACTGGAAGAGGAAGTCTTCCCCTAGCAGGTGGAAAGGCTGCTCGGTAGGTAACAGGCAGTGTCGACAACCACGTTCTTACTGAGGAAACTGAAAACCTTCTGTTGGTTCCACCCAGTTAAAAAAAAAAACAAATTATAATATCTAGAACACTTCCTGGTCACCAATATTATTACCTCTCTCTTTTTCATCTTTGCCCCAGCCCTTCAACAGGGCTGATGACTTCAGTCTTCACTCCTTCTGAGTTGGACAGCCCGTCCAGGTGCACCATCACTTCTTAGCTGTCCATTTTCTCTGCATTGACCCCTGACAGCTTCCACTTCCCAGGGCTGCCCTATAGCCAGCTCCTTTTTCACACCCCAATCCTCCCTACTGTGGAAAATGGGACCTAAACAAATAAAACACTTATCTATGTGTCTTAAATGTAAATTCCTAAGAAGAACATCATCAATAAATCTTAATGACTACATCAGTTAAAACTAAAACAAAATATCAATATATTAGATGCATTGAAACAACATATATCAAAAGGCACATGCATAAAAATTGAGTAGTGAAATAATTTCAAAATTATTTAAATAGAATTCCTAAAGATAAATTCTCACTCTGCTGACTTGAATCAAGATTCTAGTCCTTGGTTAGCAATCACCATTGGAAATGTAATTAGATTCAAAATAACATATTCTAAATTAGTCTTTTAACTCTCACAAATTGTTCTCCGCCTCTAAACTTTACTCCTTAGTCTCTGCTTCTCCCTGGGTTGTTCTAGACTCATATCGGGAGTTCACCTCTATTATTAGCCTAAAATTTTTTTTAGCAAAATGATGATCACATGTTAGGAAATTGAGAGGAAGCTGCCTGATTCTGTGTTGCAGCTTGGAGAGTAGATGTGCCCACATGTGGAGAACAGTCAGTGGTGGTGTGGGAGGGAGACAAGAGAAAGGGAGACAGAGTCCTCTGTCCCTGGCACGCACAGAATATCTGTTTCTGTATATTAAATGGAACATCAGACTCCCCACAGCACCATAAACCAACCTCTGAGGCATAATTGGGTGGGTAGTGTTCAAAAGAAAGAGTATGCTTTGTAAAAACAATTTTTTCAAATTTTGTATAAGATTAAATAATTTCTTTTCACCATTTCAACAGTGGATTTCAAAACAAACATAAAAGTATTCTTATTTCAGTTGGCCTTACCATGGGAAACAGATCGTCTGTCCTCTCCTCTCCACCCCCCTGCTCCGTTCCTGGGGTATATAAGCATGTATGGACGTATGAGGTGGACATACATTCATTACACAGATAGGAGCTGACCGTCTATCATGAGCTGGACACTGCAGGTGGAGATGATAATGTTCAAGACCAACAAAATTCCTGCATCCAGGGAGGTTATAGTCTAGTGGCATGTGACTATAAATAAACATCATACAGTAAATGAATAAGCAAAAAATATATAAATATAGCTGAATGCTCCATACTGTATTATATATGAAAAATGTATGATAAATAAAATTAAAACTATTCATATATAATATTCCTGGAGAAGAGAATGGCAACCCACTCCAGTATTCTTGCCTGGAGAATTCCATGGACAGAGAAGCCTGGAAGGCTACAGTCCATGGGGTCGCAAAGAGTCAGACACGACTGAGCAAATAATACACACACACACACACATATAATATTAAAATATATACAGCATATATATAATTAAGGTGGGCTTTCCTGGTGGCTCAGATGGTAAAGAATCTGCCTGCAAGGCAGGAGATGTGGATTTGATCCCTGGGTTGGGAAGATCCCCTGGAGAAGGGAATGGCAACCCACTCCAGTAGTCTCGCCTGGAAAGCAGATTTGAGAGTTACTTTAGATTGGGTGGTAAGAAGCCATCTCTAAAGAGGTGTCGTTTAAGATGAAATCTAATAAGCAGCCAGCCACAGCAAGATCAGGGGATCTTCATTCCAGGGAGAGGGAATATCTAGGTCAAAGGCTCTAAGGGAGAATAAGCGACATACTTGAGGAACAGGAAGATCAATGACCAAAGCAAAAAGGAAGGAGGCGGATGATTAGCGAGGTGGGCAGAGCCAGGACTTTGTCAGCTGAGGTAAGGAATCTGGACTTTATTCTACTCCTTGCCATACAGGATTCATTTTATTTGACTGTTGATAGGCATTGAAATGTTTCCAATCTGAGGCATAATTGGGTGGGTAGTGTTCAAAAGAAAGAGTATGCTTTGTAAAAACAATTTTTTCAAATTTTGTATAAGATTAAATAATTTCTTTTCACCATTTCAACAGTGGATTTCAAAACAAACATAAAAGTATTCTTATTTCAGTTGGCCTTACCATGGGAAACAGATCGTCTGTCCTCTCCTCTCCACCCCCCTGCTCCGTTCCTGGGGTATATAAGCATGTATGGACGTATGAGGTGGACATACATTCATTACACAGATAGGAGCTGACCGTCTATCATGAGCTGGACACTGCAGGTGGAGATGATAATGTTCAAGACCAACAAAATTCCTGCATCCAGGGAGGTTATAGTCTAGTGGCATGTGACTATAAATAAACATCATACAGTAAATGAATAAGCAAAAAATATATAAATATAGCTGAATGCTCCATACTGTATTATATATGAAAAATGTATGATAAATAAAATTAAAACTATTCATATATAATATTCCTGGAGAAGAGAATGGCAACCCACTCCAGTATTCTTGCCTGGAGAATTCCATGGACAGAGAAGCCTGGAAGGCTACAGTCCATGGGGTCGCAAAGAGTCAGACACGACTGAGCAAATAATACACACACACACACACATATAATATTAAAATATATACAGCATATATATAATTAAGGTGGGCTTTCCTGGTGGCTCAGATGGTAAAGAATCTGCCTGCAAGGCAGGAGATGTGGATTTGATCCCTGGGTTGGGAAGATCCCCTGGAGAAGGGAATGGCAACCCACTCCAGTAGTCTCGCCTGGAAAGCAGATTTGAGAGTTACTTTAGATTGGGTGGTAAGAAGCCATCTCTAAAGAGGTGTCGTTTAAGATGAAATCTAATAAGCAGCCAGCCACAGCAAGATCAGGGGATCTTCATTCCAGGGAGAGGGAATATCTAGGTCAAAGGCTCTAAGGGAGAATAAGCGACATACTTGAGGAACAGGAAGATCAATGACCAAAGCAAAAAGGAAGGAGGCGGATGATTAGCGAGGTGGGCAGAGCCAGGACTTTGTCAGCTGAGGTAAGGAATCTGGACTTTATTCTACTCCTTGCCATACAGGATTCATTTTATTTGACTGTTGATAGGCATTGAAATGTTTCCAATCCTGTGATAAAGGATTTTATAATGAAAGGGGATATCTGTACCTTCCTAACAGCTTTGAAGAGGCATACCCCTCTAACACCTAACACCATTGTTTAGATAATAAGAAAACACATCCAGGGCTTGATACCACATCTTTACATTTCCAAAGTAATACATGTTCATTCTTGAAATGTAAAGGAAAAAACTCTAAGGAAGAAAATCATCATCCCCTGTACCCTGTCACCCAGATGCGCTGGATACTTTCCCTTTGTTTCTGCGAATCCACATCTCTCCCTGCTTTGCGCTCTGGGAGCCCGATCTGTGTGGGCTGCATTAACCAGCCCCTTTGCCTTCTGGCTTCCTGTAAGAAATGGCTAAGAGCAGGCACCAGTCAGAGACTGGAAGGATGGAGGAGAGAGAAATCGGGGTATTTATTCTCCTTGTTCACTGCTTGCTAGATCTACGTGGATTGGCTGTATCTCTCTATAAAAGGCCTCAGCTCCTGTTTGGCAGCCTTCTCCATATAGCCACTCTCTGGGTTCTAACAACTGTTCTCTTTAAATCTTGACCACATCTTTGTAAATAGTCCCTTTATTAAATTCTCTTCGAAATACCTGGCATGAGAGTGCCCATTGTATCCTGTCAGAAACCTGATTGATAGACCAGAGATAATATTTTCTGTATTTATTTCCAATATAGTTCTAGTAACTAGCATATAGTTTGAATCATGTCTTTATCATTTAATATTATATTTTCCCATATTATTAACTATTATTTGAAAATATTACTTGCATGGTAGTATCTTTCTATTAATCATTTAAGCATTCAGCACTTATTGAACACTTAAATTATCTCCAAATTCTTGCTGTCATGTGATGAATAATAGCTATATTCCTACTTTTCTGATTAAAAAGCTCTTTCCTTATTCTCAGGTTATTAAAATATTCTCTCATATTATCATCTAAAGCTTTATTGTTGCCTTCATATTTAGTTGTATAGTATAACTTTAGCAGAATTTTCTTTTACATGAACACCCAAACTGTCCCAACACTATTGATTTGAGTGATAATCCTTTCTTCCTTAAATCTGCAGGGCCACCTTCTTCATAAATTACACGTCAATACATACATAGGTTTACTTCCAGACTTTGAGAAACCTATATGCAGGTCAGGAAGCAACAGTTAGAACTGGACATGGAACAACAGAATGGTTCCAAATAGGAAAAGGAGTACATCAAGGCTGTATATTGTCACCCTGCTTATTTAACTTCTATGCAGAGTACATCACGAGAAACACTGGGCTGGAAGAAGCACAAGCTGGAATCAAGATTGCCGGGAGAAATATCAATAACCTCAGATATGCAGATGACACCACCCTTCTGGCAGAAAGTGAAGAGGAACTAAAAAGCCTCTTGATGAAAGTGAAAGAGGAGAGTGGAAAAGTTGGCTTAAAGCTCAACATTCAGAAAACGAAGATCATGGCATCTGGTCCCATCACTTCATGGCAAATAGATGGGGAAACAGTGGAAACAGTGTCAGACTTTATTTTGGGGGC
>SJYT01014190.1:87146-102113 GCA_006410635.1 Cephalophus harveyi
GGGCTCCAAAATCACTGCAGATGGTGACTGCAGCCATGAAATTAGAAGACGCTTACTCCTTGGAAGAAAAGTTATGACCAATCTAGATAGCATGTTGAAAAGCAAAGACATTACTTTGCCAACAAAGGTCCATATAGTCAAGGCTATGGTTCTGCCAGTGGTCATGTATGGATGTGAGAGTTGGACTGTGAAGAAAGCTGAGCACCAAATAATTGATGCTTTTGAACTGTGGTGTTGGAGAAGACTCTTGAGAGTCCCTTGGACTGCAAGGAGATCCAACCAGTCCATTCTGAAGGAGATCAGCCCTGGGTGTTCTTTGGATGGAATGATGCTAAAGCTGAAGCCCAGTACTTTGGCCACCTCATGCGAAGAGTTGACTCATTGGGAAAAATTTTGATGCTGGGAGGAATTGGGGGCAGGAGGAGAAAGGGATGACAGAGGATGAGATGGCTGGATGGCATCACCAACTCAAAGGACATGAGTTTGGGTGAACTCCGGGAGTTGGTGACGGACAGGGAGGCCTGGCGTGCTGCGATTCATGGGGTCACAAAGAGTTGGACATGACTGAGCGACTGAACTGGACTGAACTGATACATTCTTCTGGAGAAGGAAATGGCAACCCATTCCAATTTCCTTGCCTGGAGAAGCCCATGGACAGAGGAACCTGGCTGGCTATAACCCACGGGGTTGCAAAGAGTCAGACACAACTGAACAATTAACACGCACACATATTTTCTTTATTTACTTATTGGGCAAGTCATTTAATCTAAACTGGAATGTAGACTCATCAGGGATACGGGAATGAAAATAATACCTATATCATGAGCTCTTCTGGGAATCCAAGAGGTTACTAGTGGATTTACTTTGATAGCTCTGAAGTCCTTCCAAGCAGCAAAAGTCATTCTAAAATGCCTTAGATGGTTGTGTTCTAATCTTTTAAATTTGTTATGTCAATCAAATTTTGCACATTACTGAAGTTTTCATGCATCATGAAATAAAAATGTTTGTAGCTTCTGCATTACTAATCTTCAGAGACTAGAACCATTCAGTTCTTTTAACTTTAATTTAAACAACCCTTTTTAAAGAAAAAAAAAAAAACATTAAATACTGTGTTGTGTGATCAAACTATAAATGTCTCTGATGGTTCCATCTCAAGATGACCCACTGGCAGTACATAAGGAGTCTTCAGTAAATATGTTCTTTGGAAATTCTGGGAAGACAGTAACTGGAGTACGTGGTCCTGACCCTCATTTCCTCTTATCTTGCTCTGCAGCAGGAGACGTCCACCAGGGGAGGCAGACTAGTAGGCCCAGGAGAGGTTTTAAATTTCAGTTCTAAGGAAAGAGCAGATCCAGCATTTGGTTCTGTGGGGAAAGGAGCCAGGGTACCAGTTATAGAGAGGTCATGTCTGTCCCTGAGGACAGGCTAGATGTCCAGGATTCTGTACCTGCCAGAGTAGTCAACTGACATGATTCCCTTTGGTTAGTGTTGCATGGGCCAGTATTCTGTCATACTAGAGAGGTTTTGGAGAAGGCAATGGCGCCCCACTCCAGTACTCTTGCCTGGAAAATCCCATGGAAAGAAGAGCCTGGTAGGCTGCAGTCCATAGGGTCGCTAAGAGTTGGACACAACTGAGCGACTTCATTTTCACTTTTCACTTTCATGCATTGGAGAAGGAAATGGCAACCCACTCCAGTGTTCTTGCCTGGAGAATCCCAGGGATGGGGGAGCCTGGTGGGCTGCCATCTGTGGGGTCGCACAGGGTTGGACATGACTGAAGCGACTTAGCAGCAGCAGCAGAGAGGCTTGCCTGGTCCAGCTGGCCCTGGAAGGTATGGGGGACAGTTATGACTGGGGACTGAGTACCCCCAGTCCATGATTAGGAGAGGGCAGCCACGTGTTCCTAGGAGGTCCAGAAGCAGAAAGACTCTGCAGTGGGTGAACTGTTTGTCAACTTGTTCTGCGATGGGTGGTCAGGATGCATACTGCATTCTTTCCCTATTTCCTGGTTTTCCATGGTCCAACAGACCTGGAAAACTGGATTGCCCAAGGCTTTTATATCATAATGAGGCAAAGACAAGTTACAACTCAACGGTACTGGAAATTTGAGAGAGGAAGACCTAGCTGATTGACTGGAACAGGCATGCCCTCACTGAAATAGAGACAATAAAAATGCCGATTGACATATTTCATCAAAAACACAGGAGCTGTCAAGAGAGTGAAATTGGAGCACAAAAAGGACTTCAGTTTTGAATTTAGGAAGTATGGTCCATGACTTTAAAAATCTAAAAGATGAGTTGAAAAAGAAGATAGATCCTGTTGAAAACAGAAATGGTGAGGAAAAAGCAAAGGAGCAGTTCACCCCACAAACAGGCAAAGATATAGAAACCAAGAGGGGAAGGCTCAAGGCTCAGAGGGAAGGTTTAGGACTAAGATGCCATCTTCAGGAGTTTCAGAGAGGGGAGGGTGATACTGATGTAAACAATAGAAACGAATTTCCCTGATCTCAAAGGGGCTTGAATTAATTGATTGGCAGAATTAATAAAAGATATACATACAGGATATAACTGCATCTAAGGATAAGGCAGAGACATTACTTTGCCGACTAAGGTCCATCTAGTCAAGGCTATGGTTTTTCCTGTGGTCATGTATGGATGTGAGAGTTGGACTGTGAAGAAGGCTGAGCACCAGAGAATTGATGCTTTTGAACTGTGGTGTTGGAGAAGACTCTTGAGAGTCCCTTGGACTGCAAGGAGATCCAACCAGTCCATTCTGAAGGAGATCAGCCCTGGGATTTCTTTGGAAGGAATGATGCTAAAGCTGAAACTCCAGTACTTTTGCCACCTCATGCGAAGAGTTGACTCATTGGAAAAGACTGATGCTGGGAGGGATTGGGGGCAGGAGGAGAAGGGGATGACCGAGAATGAGATGGCTGGATGGCATCACTGACTTGATGGACGTGAGTCTGAGTGAACTCCGGGAGATGGTGATGGACAGGGAGGCCTGGTGTGCTGCGATTTATGGGGTCACAAAGAGTCGGACACGACTGAGCGACTGAACTGAACTAAATTGAACTGAAGGATAAAAACGATGTATCATAAACTTTTGCTCAAAGAAGAAAATTCACTTATAAAGAGAAGCTGATCAGACTAGCATTAGACTTCTCATCTACAATTCTGAAAGCCCTGTGATCATGACCAGCAGCAGTTAATTAGAACAAAAAGAGGAATTCAAGCAAGGTGCTATTTTTCTAGGGAAAAATTCACAAACATATTTACAATAATCAACAGTGGATTCCTAACAGCAGAATAAAAATGAAGAAAAGTGAAATTATTGACAAGCAGCAAATGATGCAATACGTAAGTTAATACAAATGGTTGAGAAACAACAAAATTAATTTATCATATATTTCCTAAATAATGATCTTTTAAAGAGAAGAGGCATTCTATTACAGGAGAAAATAAAGCAAAAATACTGAAATTAAAGTTTAACTCAACCAAATCTAAGTATTGGGAGTAAAGATGTGGTATAGGAAAGTGACTTCAGAAATTATATTTCATTTTGCTGAGCTGTATTGCAATGAAGAAGGGTTCGTAGACTACCTCTCATACCCAAATCTAGTAATAGAGGAGTAAAGTCTTATTCCATTAATAAAGAAGAAATAAAGACTTATTCATTCTTAATAAAAGTGAGAAAATAATAACTATTCACATTAAAAATCAAATTGTTAAGCAAGACAAAGGGAATGAATAAAAAGTTAAGTCAGAAAAATACTAAAGAAAAGGAAAAATGGAAATAATAACAAACCACAATACACCGGAACATAACATGGGAGGAGTAAACTTACTCATTTAGTTATTTCACTAAATGTTAGTGGGAAGAAATTCTCTTCTCCCGCGCAAGATGTAGGAAGGGCAGTCAACTAATATGGACATATTAATAAATATTTTACTGAATGAGTGAATTTATGTGTTCAATTTCCTAAGTTTATCTCCCCAGACTAAATGAATACGTCCACCATTCTGTACAACCAATTTTGTGGTTATAGCTAACTATTCTCTTGTGTGTCATCTCAAAAGCAGGGGAGTCCTGTGTTTGCCCCCTGCAGTGGAAATTGTTTTCCATGGATGGGACTGTGGGCCACTGGTTGTAGAAATCACATGGCTCATGGGGTCAAGCAGGCCTTGATCTCAATTCTGTCTCTGCTTTTCTTTTGCAGTGTGGCTTTAGAAGAGGGACTTTCAGTTCAGTTCAGTTCAGTCGCTCAGTCGTGTCCAACTCTTTGCGACCCCATGAATCACAGCACACCAGGCCTCCCCGTCCATCACCAACTCCTGAAGTTCACTCAAACTCATGTCCATCGAGTCGTTGATGCCATCCAGCCATCTCATCCTCTGTTGTCCCCTTCTCCTCCTGCCCCCAATTTCTCCCAGCATAGGGTCTTTTCCAATGAGTCAACTCTTGAGGGACTTTATCTTAGTGAAAATCAGTCTCCTCACCTGGTGATGCAAATGTTGATTTTGGACAGTGGTTGTAAGAACTATATTTGTTCATGTATGTAGAATTTTTTGACATTTCTGACACTTGGCAGATGCTCAGTGAATATCAGCCATTTTATTTTTCCTTCTTTTTCTCTCTTCCAGACTTCCCTATTATATATTCCCAAAACAATTCACAGAGTGGAGTAAATCATGCTATCTGGGCTTAGCATATCCCAGAAGAATAAAGAAAGACAGAGGATCACAGAGACTCCAAAAATCTTCCCACACCTTAAGTTGTTGTGGCTTGGGTGATGCAAAGCATGACAGAAAGTGCACCTGTCTAAACAATGAAATTCATGCCAAACCGATTGTGTCCAAAGGCAGAATTTCCAATTCTTTAGTATGTAGGCAAATTCCCTTTAACCTGAATATCTTCTTTTTGGTAGTCAACTGGTTTTCATTTTTAAGCATAGCTTTGTTGATAACTTACATCTCATAGTTATGATATTCCTTAGATGCCATTACTTAAGATCATGGAATAATTGACATTTATCCTACTCTTCTCTCTCCTTTGCTGTACCTTTTAAAGTTGCCATTTTTATTAACCTTTAAAAAATCTGTTTTGGAATTTTAGTTTATTTAAAGAAATATTTACTGGATGTTTCTTTTGTATTGGTCCCTATTTAAAGGAGGATTTCAAAAGCAAACATGGACTGCTTATAAGACCCAGATCATAATGAGAACAAAAGCAAGTAAACAAGCTAGTTCATTATAAGAGGTGCAAATATGCATAGAGAGAGACCAGGGGTACTAGGAAGACATGAATGAAAGCCTTTAGCTCAGACTCACAGTGTTAGGAGAGCAAGTGATCTGTGAGCCTCGCATAAAGAATACTTAGTTCAGGGAAGACAAAGTGAGTGAAGCAGAGTGGAAAGATCATAAGGGTAAAGAAGAGAGGCAAAGGCAAGGTGGGCACTGGTAGCAAAGGAAGAGTGGCAGTAAAAGGTCAGGGGTCCTGGCTCTGTAGAGTGGCTGTGAATGTTGATGAACAAAGACATCCTTACTAGAACCTCATGGCACTGACCATCCCAAAGGTCTGGATCCCAGGTTCCTTGACTCCTTAGCCAGAAGAGTCTGTGATTCTGATTCCATAAGAAAAGAATCTGGGATTTGGCTGTTTGGGGACATGTTCCTCTGGAGAGAGGATGCTACAATCTCTGGAATGGGTAGAAGCAGGTGCAGTTTTGAAATTATCATGTTTGTTATTCTCCCCATTGAGAATCACTTAGTCAAGGGACTACTTAAGGACTCAGCCCCCTCCACCTTCACAAGCAATCACTGAATAGATGCACATCCACAGTATAGAGATTATCTTTTTAAAAGTCCATGACTCCCCCTCCATTCTCCTGGATCCTTTCTCTTGGCCACCTTCTAAATCTTAAAACCTTCACTCTGCTATCACCTTATACTTTCCCCCATTTTGTTGAAAGTCTTTACTGTCAGGGCTTATTTATCAACTCCTATAGGTTTGCATTACTTTACTAACATGTGAGATGAGTGCAATTGTGCGGTAGTTGGAGCATTCTTTGGCATTGCCTTTCTTTGGAATTGGAATGAAAACTGACCTTTTCCAGTCCTGTGGCCACTACTGAGTTTTCCAAATTTGCTGGCAGATTGAGTGCAGCACTTTCACAGCATCATCTTTCAGGATTTGAAACAGTTCAACTGGAATTCCATCGCCTCCACTAGCTTTGTTCGTAGTGATGCTTTCTAAGGCCCACTTGACTTCACATTCCAAGATGTCTGGCTCTAGATTAGTGATCACATCATCATGATATCTGGGTCATGAAGATCTTTTTTGTACAGTTCTTCCGTGTATTCTTGCCACCTCTTCTTAATATCTTCTGCTTCTGTTAGGTCCAGACCATTTCTGTCCTTTATTGAGCCCATCCTTGCATGAAATGTTCCCTTGGTATCTCTAATTTTCTTGAAGAGATCTCTAGTCTTTCCCATTCTGTTCTTTTCCTCTATTTCTTTGCATTGATCGCTGAAGAAGGCTTTCTTATCTCTTCTTGCTATTCTTTGGAACTCTGCATTCAGATGCTTATATCTTTCCTTTTCTCCTTTGCTTTTATATCTTCTGCTTCTGTTAGGTCCAGACCATTTCTGTCCTTTATCGAGCCCACCTTTGCATGAAATGTTCCCTTGGTATCTCTAATTTTCTTGAAGAGATCTCTAGTCTTTCCCATTCTGTTGTTTTTCTCTATTTCTTTGCATTGATCGCTGAAGAAGGCTTTCTTATCTCTTCTTGCTATTCTTTGGAACTCTGCATTCAGATGCTTATATCTTTCCTTTTCTCCTTTGCTTTTTGCCTCTCTTCTTTCCACAGGTATTTGTAAGGCCTCCCCAGACAGCCATTTTGCTTTTTTGCATTTCTTTTTCATGGGGATGCTCTTGATCCCTGTCTCCTGTACAACGTCACGAACCTCATTCCATAGTTCATCAGGCACTCTATCTATCAGATCTAGGCCCTTAAATCTATTTCTCACTTCCACTGTATAATTATAAGGGATTTGATTTAGGTCATACCTGAATGGTCTAGTGGTTTTCCCTGCTTTCTTCAGTTTAAGTCTGAATTTGGTAATAAGGAGTTCATGATCTGAGCCACAGTCAGCTCCTGGTCTTGATTTTGTTGACTGTATAGAGCTTCTCCATTTTTGGCTGCAAAGAATATAATCAATCTGATTTCCACATTGACCATCTGGTGATGTCCACGTGTAGAGTCTTCTCTTGTGTTATTGGAAGAGTGTGTTTGCTATGACCAGTGCATTTTCTTGGCAAAACTCTATTAGTCTTTGCCCTGCTTCATTCCACATTCCAAGGCCAAATTTGCCTGTTACTCCAGGTGTTTCTTGACTTCCTACTTTTGGATTCCAGTCCCCTATACCTAAATCAAATCCCTTATGATTATACAGTGGAAATTAGAAACAGATTCAAGGGATTAGATCTGATAAACAGAATGCCTGAAGAACTATGGATGGAGGTTCATGACAGTGTACAGGAGGCAGTAATCAAACCATCTTCAAGTAAAGAAATGCAGAAAAGCAAAATGGCTCTCTGAGGAGGCCTTTCACTCAGTCACACAACTGAGAGACTGAACTGAACTGATATGGAAGCCTGCAGCTTTAGTGTAACATTTCTGTTTGCTAATAACACATTATGAAAGTTTTAGTTAAGTACATAAATTCTGGTACCCAAAATATGTGAAAGGAAAAAGAAATAAAAATTTTGTATTCCAAAAATATATACCTCAGAAATGCTCTATTTACCTTAAATTATAAGTTCATGATTTTTAGTCAATTCCATTCAGTTCAGTCGCTCAGTGGTGTCCGACTCTTTGTGACCCCATGGAACACAGCACACCAGGCCTTCCTGTCCTTCACCAACTCCTGGAGTCTACCCAAACTCATGTCCATTGAGTTGGTGATGACATCCAGCGATCTTATTCTCTGTTTCCCCCTTCTCCTCCTGCCCTCAATCTTTCCCAGCATCAGGGTCTTTGCAAATGATTCAGCTGTTCACATCAGGTGGCCAAAATATTAAGAGTTTCAGCTTCAAAATCAGTCTTTCCAACAAAAACTTAGGACTGAATCCCTTTAGAATGGACTGGTTGGATCTCCTTGGAGTCCACAGGACTCTCAAGAGTCTTCTCCAACACCAAAGTTCAACAGCATCAATTCTTCAACACTCAGCTTTCTTTATAGTCCAACTCTCATATCCATACATGATTACTGGAAAAACCATAACTTTGACTAGACAGACTGTTGTTGGAAAAGTAATGTCTCTGCTTTTTAATCAGGAGAATAAAAATATAAATGTAATTTTACTTTTCTCAGCAAATGACTAAATAAGAAATGTATTCTAACTTTTACTAAGCAAGGCATGCAGTTATTTATAGGTAATGATATAGCTCATTATTAAGCTCTCAAAACTGGACTTTCAGGGGGAAAACAAAGCAAAACAAAACAAAACATAAAATCATTAGAAAGCATTTTTCCCAATTAAGTCTAATAACTTGACTTTGAAAACTTTTCTGAAATAAATAAATGCTAATTCTGCGGTCAGCTTTGAGACGTCTCTCCTACTTTCTGATGCATTGTGTCATAACAAAGACACATTATCAGCCATTGACCATAGAATTTGTAGTCTGTAACTGGCTGCCTGAAAGCTCTTTGCTCTGTTCATTTTCATTCTGAATTCCAGCCAAAAATTGATAGCTAGAAGACACTTGAGCCCTGATTTCCTACATCATGAATCATGCAAAAAATGTTGAAAAAATTATTTTCTTTCCTTACTATTACCACCTCAGAGTGGAAGGACATGTTCACAATATAATTCTATTCATGTTGAAGGATGTTTATAGAATAACCAATAGTAGTCACAGAAATAGTACAGTACATTTATGAATATATAAACAGTGCAGCAATATAATATTGTTAGTGTTTCTATTTATTGGTTGCATTCTTGTTATGTAAAGAGGCTGGGTTTTCTAATACAGTGAACGGAAAGTAGAAATGGAAAAGAGGGGGACTTCCTTGGCATTCCAGTGGCTGACTCCGTGCTCCCAATCAGGGGGTTTGGGTTTGATCCCTAGTCAGGAAACTAGAACCCACATGCCACAAGTAAGAGTTCACATGCATCAACTAAAAGCCCATGTGTTGCAGCTAAGAGCCAGCCCAGCCAAATAAGCCCTAAAAGAGTAAGAAAGAGATGGAAAATAATCTGTTGCAGTGTATTGTCCTAGAAAGAAAAAAGTAGATATAACAAATTAACTTTTAGACTGTGACTACTTTTTTGTTTTGTTATCTCCACAAACCTCTAAATTGTTCTTCAACAAATAATATATTTAAATTGTATTTATAAGGGGACTGAGTCTGAGGGATACCAAATAATTTGCACATCTTGAATGTCAACTTCTATGTGAAGAGAGACTGAAGGACACCATCTGCCAAAAATCAGATCAAAGTAATGATTTCAAAGATCATGATTTCAAAGTAAAGCATATCCACACATTCTCCCCAGCAGACAAACATACAAATATATAACACATTTGTCCCTGAAATGAAATTAACTGAATATCAAAATGAAAAGTACCAAGGGAATTGGCAATTTAATTCAAAATCCTAAATTTTCCATCTTCTCAGTGTTTTAAACTAATGCAAACCTAAGATACAAAGAAAAATCATCCCATACAGAACACTTTTATTAAAATTGGGATATAATTGACATATAATATGACATTAGTTTCAGGTATACAATATAATGATTTGATATGTGTATATGTTGTGAAATGATCCACATTGTCAGTGTCCATTACCATATATAGTTAGAATATTTTCCTTGTGATGATAACTTTTAAGATCTAACTCTCGTAACAACTTTCAAATATACAGTACAGTATTATAAACTGTAGTTGTTATACATTACATCCCTATGACCTCTTTATTTTATAAATGGAAGTTTGTATCTTTTGACACCCTCCACCCATTTTGCTCATTCCTAACCTTCCACTTTTGAAACTACCAGTCTCCTCTACACGTATGAGCTTGTTTTTGTTACATTTTGTCTTTTTAGATTTCATATATTAATGGACCATTCAGGATTTGTCTTCTTGAATGCTCTTTTAAAATGTGTTTTTTTAAATATATAAGTAATATGTTACAATTATAGTTTACTTGCTCCCATTTGTGTCTTTCCCTGATGATCTTCTTTTTTTAATTACTGGAAACATATTTGAAGTCATTAAATCCAAAGTTCTTGAGTGAAAAAACAATGAGAAAAACCTGAGATTATAAATTAATACTTAGCAAGATTTGTTTTCCAGGAAAATTATTTTTTTGCACTATACACAATTGATTAATAAATAGCAACTTGGTGGATGAAGTTCAGTTTAAGATCAATTGATAAACATTGTAACTAGATTTAAATAATTAGCTTAATTCTTTCTTTCCCAGTCTCGTATGATGACAAGATCAAGCTGAATATTATTTTTAGCAAATGAAGGAAAGAATAGGAACTCAGATATATGATCGTAAGTTATTCTCCTAGGTTGAAATTCCACACACTGCATACTAATCTGTCTTTTTTTTTTAATTATTATTCCATTCATTAGTTAAGCCAGTCTGCAAGAAAGAATCCTTGTTGCCATTTCTCACAAGGGCGCTATCTGTGAGAGGGGTCAGAATTGTGTTTGTCAGGGTGTGGATGTGTCTGTATCTTATTTAAAATTTTGAGGAATATATGTATGCAATGTAATATCCTAAGAAACATATTTCAAGTCTGGTGGAGTTAAAACTGTTTCAATATCACTGTGCCAGCACTTTCATTACCCAGCACTGTACTTTCATATTTTAATTTTACTGCAATTTTTTTTTTCTATTCACAAGATCCTTAGGTTTTCCTTCTTTTTGTCCTTCTTTTTTATCTCATAATATCCTTACCTGTCAGATACCAAAGCATTTGGTGTTATTTATTATAGATAGATAGTTGTTTGCTAGCCCTTCCATTATGAGACCATTGAGGACTTTCTCATCTTCTTTTCTCTATTATATGATGGAATGTACTCATGAGAAGACATTGTCCTAGCATTCTTATGAAGAGTATTGTATTATTCCCATTGTATCATCATGACCTTGAGACTTTGACAAGCTAAGCTCTTTGTCTATTAGAATATCAAAGCTTCCTTTGTTTCCTTTGTATGCACTGTTGTTTTGTGCTTAAGTCATGCCCCACTCTTCTGGACCCCAGCCCAGGCTGCAGTCCACCAGACTACTCTGGCCATGAAATTCTCCAGGTGAGAATACTAGAGTGGGTTGCACTTTCCCTCTCCAGGGGATCTTCCTGACCTAAGGACTGAACCAGTGACTTCATTGACAGGCAGATTGTTTACCACTGAGCCAACAGAGAAGCCCTATATGTATGTATGTCTGAATGTAAATTCCAATCATGTCTAAAATCACATATGTCATTGCTCTTTCATTCCTCTGTGTGAGTGTATGTGTGTATTAGGTGGGCTTGTAAATTACATGTGCCCATGTATATGGAGCACTTTTTGTAATTTCTTAAACTGTTCCCACGGAAATGAACAATCAAAATCACAGCTAAAGTCTGATAAATTATTTGTGTTTTCTTCATTAACTATTTTTTGGAGTATACTTGATTTACAAAGTTGTGTTAGTTTCAGGTGTGTAGCAAAGTGATTTTGTTATACATGTTCATGTATATGGGTTTCCGTGGTGGCTCAGATGGTAAAGAATCTGCCTGCAATCCAAGAGACCAGTGTTTGATCCCTGGGCCAGCAAGAACCCCTGGAGGAGGAAATGGCAACCCAGTACAGTATTCTTGCCTGGAAAATCCCATGGATGGAGGAGGCTGGTGGGTTACATTCCATGGGGTCTCATAGAGTCAGAGATGACTGAGCTACTAACACTTTGATTTCATACATATGTCTATTCTCTTTCAGATTCTTTTCCCAAATGGATTATTGCAGAGTGCTGAATAGAGTTCCCTGTGCCATACAGTAGGTCTTTGTTGGTTATCTATCTTATAGTAATGTGTATACGTTAATCCTAAACTCCTAATTTATCCTTCCCCTACCTTTCCACTTTGGTGACCATAAGTTTGTTTTCTAAGTTAAATATACTCATAAAATCAGTTGGGTCAATGTCAGATTTAACTTACAATGATTTCAGTTGCCCTTGGGTTTTTTGTATAATTTACCTTGAAGGAAGAAGTCATGCTACAAAAGATAGCAAATTTGCACATTCTTAGTTTCAGTCTTCAGTGGCTGAAACTTATCCACACCATGCATGGTTTATATATCAAAATTATCTCACATTATATTGGAGTATTTTTTTTTTTAATTATTATTCCATTCATTAGTTAAGCCAGTCTGCAAGAAAGAATCCTTGTTGCCATTTCTCACAAGGGCGCTATCTGTGAGAGGGGTCAGAATTGTGTTTGTCAGGGTGTGGATGTGTCTGTATCTTATTTAAAATTTTGAGGAATATATGTATGCAATGTAATATCCTAAGAAACATATTTCAAGTCTGGTGGAGTTAAAACTGTTTCAATATCACTGTGCCAGCACTTTCATTACCCAGCACTGTACTTTCATATTTTAATTTTACTGCAATTTTTTTTTTCTATTCACAAGATCCTTAGGTTTTCCTTCTTTTTGTCCTTCTTTTTTATCTCATAATATCCTTACCTGTCAGATACCAAAGCATTTGGTGTTATTTATTATAGATAGATAGTTGTTTGCTAGCCCTTCCATTATGAGACCATTGAGGACTTTCTCATCTTCTTTTCTCTATTATATGATGGAATGTACTCATGAGAAGACATTGTCCTAGCATTCTTATGAAGAGTATTGTATTATTCCCATTGTATCATCATGACCTTGAGACTTTGACAAGCTAAGCTCTTTGTCTATTAGAATATCAAAGCTTCCTTTGTTTCCTTTGTATGCACTGTTGTTTTGTGCTTAAGTCATGCCCCACTCTTCTGGACCCCAGCCCAGGCTGCAGTCCACCAGACTACTCTGGCCATGAAATTCTCCAGGTGAGAATACTAGAGTGGGTTGCACTTTCCCTCTCCAGGGGATCTTCCTGACCTAAGGATTGAACCAGTGACTTCATTGACAGGCAGATTGTTTACCACTGAGCCAACAGAGAAGCCCTATATGTATGTATGTCTGAATGTAAATTCCAATCATGTCTAAAATCACATATGTCATTGCTCTTTCATTCCTCTGTGTGAGTGTATGTGTGTATTAGGTGGGCTTGTAAATTACATGTGCCCATGTATATGGAGCACTTTTTGTAATTTCTTAAACTGTTCCCACGGAAATGAACAATCAAAATCACAGCTAAAGTCTGATAAATTATTTGTGTTTTCTTCATTAACTATTTTTTGGAGTATACTTGATTTACAAAGTTGTGTTAGTTTCAGGTGTGTAGCAAAGTGATTTTGTTATACATGTTCATGTATATGGGTTTCCGTGGTGGCTCAGATGGTAAAGAATCTGCCTGCAATCCAAGAGACCAGTGTTTGATCCCTGGGCCAGCAAGAACCCCTGGAGGAGGAAATGGCAACCCAGTACAGTATTCTTGCCTGGAAAATCCCATGGATGGAGGAGGCTGGTGGGTTACATTCCATGGGGTCTCATAGAGTCAGAGATGACTGAGCTACTAACACTTTGATTTCATACATATGTCTATTCTCTTTCAGATTCTTTTCCCAAATGGATTATTGCAGAGTGCTGAATAGAGTTCCCTGTGCCATACAGTAGGTCTTTGTTGGTTATCTATCTTATAGTAATGTGTATACGTTAATCCTAAACTCCTAATTTATCCTTCCCCTACCTTTCCACTTTGGTGACCATAAGTTTGTTTTCTAAGTTAAATATACTCATAAAATCAGTTGGGTCAATGTCAGATTTAACTTACAATGATTTCAGTTCCCCTTGGGTTTTTTGTATAATTTACCTTGAAGGAAGAAGTCATGCTACAAAAGATAGCAAATTTGCACATTCTTAGTTTCAGTCTTCAGTGGCTGAAACTTATCCACACCATGCATGGTTTATATATCAAAATTATCTCACATTATATTGGAGTAACTTACTCTCCTTTGATCTTGGCCAGTTGCCGTGCATCCAGGCCGAGGGGCTGGAATGAGGGCTCACAGAATTCTCATGGTTGGAAATCCCAGCCCCTGCCCATGCTGGACAGGATTGGGAGAAGCTGGCTTTGGCAGATTGGGCTCTGAGGACCTGGCTAACACAACTGTGTGTACAGGTAGAGCACAAGTTCTGAGACAGATTTTACCAGTGGGATTTGGGGGATAGCATGAAGAAGCAGATAAACTCCATATTCTCCCAGTAAATAGTCTGGAATTGGATGGTTTCTATTGCTTTGATGGAAATGCCCCACAGGGCCTCAGATGTTGGTGGTCAGCTGCTGCCACAGTGATCTGTGTGTCCAATCACCTCAAACTCAGCACTTTACAACCACATTTAATTACCATGCAGACATATGCAGGGCAGCCTGGCTTTAGTGCTCTAGCTGACCTCAGCTGCATCAGACTCTAAGCTCCAGGTTGGACCCTAGCCTCATCCACACTGGTCTCATCCCTTTAGGACCAGAGGAGTCAGACATGTGAGAGAAGAGGCTGAGCGCACAGGAACATCCCGTAGCATGTGTGTGTCTGCTGGTTTCATGCCTGTTAATATCCCCATGTAAGGAAAGCACACATTCAAACATACAGTCAGTATGGTAGAAAGCATACTTTGCCATCAATGCAAACTGCAAAGCTGTAAAGCAAAGGGAATGGATACACAGGTATAGAGTGAAGAACGGAGACCAAAATTTCAACTTTCTGCAATTAGAAATCAGCTCTGTGTGTGTGTGTGTGTGTGTGTGTGTGT
>SJYT01014190.1:102827-113373 GCA_006410635.1 Cephalophus harveyi
CGAGAGCCGGGCCGGCGCACTACGCGCGGTCCGCTGCGAGAGCCGGGCCGGCGCACTACGCGCGGTCCGCTGCGAGAGCCGGGCCGGCGCACTACGCGCGGTCGGCTGCGAGAGCCGGGCCGGCGCACTACGCGCGGTCGGCTGCGAGAGCCGGGCCGGCGCACTACGCGCGGCCGGGAGGAGCTGCCCCACGTCCGAGGTCGGGGACAGCAGCCTAGAGTGCCAGGCTGCGACGGCGCAGGAACGGCCGAGAGGAGCTACCCTGTGCTGAGGTCAGTGGCGGCCCCGGAGGAGACACCCGGCGTCCGAGGTCAGGGCGGCAACTGGGTGGAGCTACCCCGCATCCGAGGTCAGTGGCGGCCGGGGGGAGACACCCCTCATCCGAGGTCAGGGGCAGTTGGGAGAAGCCACCTCGAGCTAGAGGCCAGGGGTGGTGACCCCGGGGAGCCACCACAAGCCCGAGGCCAGGGGTGGCAGCTGGGAGGGGCCACCTCGAGCCCAAGCACAACCTTAGCCCTAAAATATTTGCCTTGAACTTCCCAGGTGGCACAGTATTAAAGAATCTGCCTGTCAATGCAGGAGCTGCAAGAGACTCGGGTTTGATCCCTGGGTTGGGAAGATCCCCTGGAGTAGGAAATGGAACTCTCTCCAGTGTTCTTGCCTGGGAAATCCCATAGACAGAGAAGCTTGGTGGGCTACTGTCCACGGGGTCACAAAAGAGTCAAACATGACAAAGTGACTGAGCATGCACACACTTGACTTGAACTATGTATTCTGGGGATTATACACCAAGAGGGTGAGTCTGGGATTACAAAGAGACTTTAGGATGGGACTTTGGAGTGGGTTGTATGACAATAGGAGGAGGATGGTTGGCCCATTAGGATTGATAAGAGGGTGTTGAAAACCAGTGGTAGGCAGTGGTGGCATATTATTAAAACTTTCATTTGTATTTAACATAGGGCTTCCCTGTTGACTCAGATGGTAAAACATCTGCCCACAATGCGGGAGACCTGGGTTCAATCCCTGGTCTGGGAAGATGACCTGGAGAAGGACATAGCAACTCACTCCATTATTCTTGCCTGGAAAAATCCCATGGACAGAGGAGCTGGTAGGCTACAGTCCATGGAATCTCAAAGAGTTGGACATCACTGAGTGATTTCACTTCACTTTTGTATTTAACATAGACAAGATAGAAGTAGCAGGTGACCATATGAGGTATCAAGTTCTGCTTCCCTTAAAAGCTGTGATCTCAAGATGTGCTGGGACTTTTGCTGATGACATTTCAAGCTTTGCAGAGAGAATATGATAGGTACAGTGCAGCTAAATGTAAACTTAAATCATGTTCTGAAATGCAGAGGGCTTGCAGATGATCTCTAAAGAAAACCCTACCATGTCTTCAAAGGAGAACCTCAAGATGATTCTGTTGAAAGTGAAGAATATGAATTATAAAAATACTGTTTTTGCAAAAGACACTAAGTGTGCAGTTGTGTCAAAATTAGAACCCTGATATGGTAGAAGTGGAATTCAGATCTGGGTTGGATTTGTTCAATCACTAAGTCATGTCTGCCTCTTTGCTACTGCATTTAGCATGCCAGGCTTCTCTGTCCTTCACTGTCTCCAGGAGTTTACTCAAACTCATATCCATTGAGTTGGTGATGCTACCCAACCATCTCATCCTCTGTTGCTTCCCTCTACTTTTGTCTGTAATGTGCCCAATCATCAGGGATAGACTTATTTGGGTAAATGAGCTAAAGAATCTTGAAATCCAAAATGCCACCCAGATACCTGACTGATAAAAGAAGCTTTTTCTTTCCAAAGAAAGGAGGTAGACTGGGCAACAGATTGTTCAGGGCAAGACCTTGTTCAGTAATAACCACTGCTGAATTTCAGGTTCATTCGGGGTCAGGGAATGATGAGAATGAAGGTATGTCTTTCTAACAGGTAGTTCAGTTCAGTCGCTCAGTCGTGTCCGACTCTTTGCGACCCCATGAATCGCAGCACGCCAGGCATCCCTGTTCATCACCATCCCCCGGAGTTCACTCAGACTCACGTTCATCGAGTCCATGATGCCATTCAGCCATCTCATCCTCAGTCGTCCCCTTCTCCTCCTGCCCCCAATCCTTCCTAGCATCAGGGTCTTTTCCAATGAGTCAACTCTTCACATGAGGTGGCCAAAGTACTGGAGTTTCAGCTTTAGCATCATTCCTTCCAAAGAAATCCCAGGGTTGATCTCCTTCAGAATGGACCGGTCAGATCTCCTTGCAGTCCAAGGGACTCTCAAGAGTCTTCTCCAATGCCATAGTTCAAAAGCATCAATTCTTCAGCGCTCAGCCTTCTTCACAGTCCAACCCTCACATCCATACATGACCACAGGAAAAACCATAGCCTTGACTAGACGGACCTTAGTCGGTAAAGTAATGTCTCTGCTTTTGAATATACTATCTAGGTTGGTCATAACTTTTCTTCCAAGGAGTAAGCGTCTTTTAATTTCATGGCTGCAGTCACCTTTTATTTTCATATCAAGAGAGCAAAATCTGTGATATTTTTTCACATAATTTCTATCAGATGAAGGAGAGGCAGCTAGAGATATGAATCTATACTGACCCAAAAGCACTTAATTTGGCCAACTTATCAATGACACAAATGAATAAGATTGAAAACTCAGAGACAAGGAAATTTGAAGAAGTTATATGTGAACACATCTTTGAAAGCAGAGTCTTATAAATGCTATCTCATGGTAATGTTCAGCAGCACTTCTGCGACATTATACCATATTCACTATTTCCTTGATTTATTTTTATTTTTAAATATAAAATTATTTATTTTAATTGGAGGTTAATTACTTTACAATATTGTATCGGTTTTGCCATACATCAACTTGCATACACACTGAGGAAGCCAGAATATTTCTTTGATTTAAAGGATATACTTTAGAGCAAAAAAAGATAACAGTTGGCTTAACCAAGGACTTCCCTAGTTGTCTCAATAAGCTCATTACTCAGAAATATTTGTATTGATTCAATGGAGAACTGCCCATTTGAATGTTAAGTGCAATCCTATTATGTGGGTTTAGGGCATTCTTGTTCAATTGCTAATAAATGGTGCTATATCCCCAGTAGGCTTCTTTGGTGGCTCAGTGGTAAATAATCTTCCTGCCAATAAAGGAGACATGGGTTCTACACCTGGGTCAGGAATATCCCCTGAGGAAGAAAATGGTAACCAACTACAATCTTTTTGACAGAGGAGCCTGATGGGCTACACAATCAATGGAGTCACAAAGAGTTGGACATGACATAGCGATTAAACAACAACATTGTCCACAGTGGGTCATGGAACCAAGAGTTTGAAGTAGAAACCTGCTGACCATGACTTTTTGTGATAGATGGTAGAATGTCTGTACTTCCTTTTCTCACAGCTTTCTTTCTGTTGGCAAAGCGGCGCTGATCCACAGAGGGTGGATGCTTGCGTTGGTTGACAGTGGGGATTTCACTGAAGTTGGAACCACAATTTCTGCATTGCCCCATTGGTCTTGTTCTGGTAAATTGTCAGGCTCATTATTTTATTGGCCCCCAAAGCAGTGTAATTTGGTGCATGTTTCACATGAGCTGAGAAAAATAGTCAACCTGCTGTTGCTGGATAGTCTACAGATGTCAGTTATATCTGGTTGGTTGATGGTGCTGTTGAATTCAAGTATGGCCTCACTGATTTTTCAGCTTGCTAGATCTATTTCTGATAGAAGATTTCAAGGTCTGCTAGATCTGTCTATATCTGATAGAAAAGTATTGAAGTCTCTAACTATGATAGTATATCCATCTCTTTCTCTGTAGTTTTCTCCAGTGTTGTCTCAGGTAATTTGATACTCTGTTACATGTGGATAAAGGATTACAATATCTAATTACAGTTGACTCCTTTATCTTTATGTAATCCCCAGTTATCCCTGATAACATTCCTTCCTCCAAAATGCACTCTTCATGATATCAGCATAGCTAATGCTGCTCTCTTTAGGTTAGTTGTTACCAATACATACCTTTCCCCATTCCTTCACTTTTAACAGAGATATGTCTTCTTATCTGTAGAGATTTTCTTGTAGACCTCATGTAGTTGGTTCTTATAATTGATCTACTCTGAAAATCTATCTTTTTTATTGCCATATTTAGATGATTGACATTTAAAGAAACTATCAATGAAGTTGAATTACTCTCAGCCATATTTGTTACTGTTTTCTATTCTTTTCTATTTGTCATTTGTTGCTGTTTTTCTCCCTTTTGTGTTTTTAAGTGAACATTTTATGTGATTCCATGTTCTATCTGTCCCTCCAATTTGGGAATCAATAGTTTACTTTGTGACTTCACATCTGACAGATTAAATGAGAGTTTCCAGTTTATTCAGCTTTTTAGCATTGTTATGATGAAGTGATGATATTCAAGTACTTACCTATTGAACAAGAAACAGAAATGCACAAAAGTTTTTTAAGTTTAATAAAATATCATGCGTCTATTTTTATTTTCATTTCCTGCATTTTTTTGTGTCATATCCAAGAAATCATTGCCACAGCCAATGACAGGATATATCCTCTATATTTCCTTCCAAGTTTTTTATAGTTTGGGATCTTATTTTTAGGTCTTTATTCATTTTCAGTTCTTTTTGTATATCATATACATAAGATGCAAATTAATTATTTTGCTTAGAGATATCCAGTTTTCCAAACAATGGTAAATAAGGATACTATTTACATCTGGTTATCAAAGGATTTACAAGATAGATTAATTAAAAGCAATGCATGTGCTAATAACACAATATTGCTAACATTTGACTTTGGAAATATAAATATCTTCAGATATAAAAATATCCAGTAGATATATTTGCCTTCAGAGAAGGGAGGTGGGTGATTAGAAGAGACAAAGCACAGATTTATATTTTATAGTATATTTTTCTATCATTTTAATGTTTTACCATATAAACAATTTTTTAATGGTAAATTAATTATTAAAATGTTTTCCTTTCTAGTGAGTTATATTCTTCTTTTGCTTTTAATTTGTTTTTCTAGAGTGGTAATCTTGCTTCTCATCCCAATTTTTATTGTCTCTGATTCTTCAGAGATTTTAAAAATTTGATAACAAGGGGTGAGTCACATTAACTGATATGCACTGAATGAGTAGAAACTCAAGAGCTTCATTACCTGAAGCAATTTCTGTAGATTTTATTAACCTTAGAGTTCTTTTTGACCAGAATTATTTTATGAGGTCATTCAGTATCTCTTGCCAATAAAAATGAACGAATTGTTGTTGACAATAATTCTATTTATTTAGAACAGCAGCTATAAGTAGAAAATGCATCTAGAATCTGCATTGGGTGATATGTTTTTATAGAAACTGGTGAGAATGTATTGCCTAATTTTTAGTTATATTGCTAAACTACAATCATGTCAGATAGCTACCATTAGACAGATTTGATTGTTATTTAGAAAATTGGGCAGCTCAGTGATAGTAATTAAATAATATTGTCAGAGAACAAATTAATCTCATCTGCCTCTCCTTTGCTTTCTTATTAGAAAGCCTTTCTAGCAATGCTTCCAAGGCACTAAATCAAATTAATATTTCAAAATAGGACTTTCTACTGCAAGGTCCCTGTGCCTTCTTAGGTAATACACCTCAGTGTATGTTCCAAGATATTAAATCCTGTGTAACCTCTACTAAAATGCTCTAGAACTCAAAATTGATGTCAAATGTTAATCAGAATCTTTTGGCAAGAATAGAATTTTAATGGAATTGCTTGGTTCATATTTAAAGCAGAAATGTAGTCCCTGAAGTATAAGGCAAAACCTTGGCATGTTAGAGGATACTTTCTCTGATATTCATTTAAAAAGGGTGACCAGAACATATAATGAATGCTACACATACAAGCTAGTGGCATTGGACATCTAGGTTTTGACATTAACCTTCTCCTTTATGGATCTAATTGATTTCTCTCTCTTTGACAATAAAAACAAAAAGATGTATCTGTATCATGTTTATATATATCTATGCTTAGTCACTCAGTTATGTCTGACTCTTTGCAAACTCACGGACTGTAGCCTGCCAGGCTGTATCTCATTTACTAATTTATTTCTCGTTCAGAGCATATTGTGACCCATCTTAGCTAATTTTCTCTGAGAACCTTTCAGGATTCCAGAAAAGGAGTGAGCTTAATTTTAATCCTTTGCTTCTCATTTTCCTCTGTCACATTTCCAGATATAAGTGGTAGTAAAAGTATTTTTTATGTTATAGCAAAAGCAAAAGAATTTGATCTCTGAAAACTCTTTTTTGAGATTTGGCATGAAGAAAAAGTAGCTGTTCAGCTTCACAGAGGGTATCTGAATATATATATCCTCAAATACTGATTACATAATTATTTTTTATGGGAGAAGCACATTTTCTGTAAATTGGGGAGAAGAAAAACTTAAATGCTACTTTCCTTATTAGAGGATGGGCATTTTTTTTTTTTTTAATGTCAAAAAAATGCATCACTTGTCTTGTGTTATTTACTTTTAAGGAAATTTTTGTTTCTACTTTAAAAGCAACTATTTGCTCTTTTACTAATTTTGGCTCTGTAAATGGGGGATCATGAATTTCTACACATGAGTCATTAAGAATATGGACGATAGAAACTTGATCATATATTTTTACTAAGGAGTTTTGACTTATAAAGAAAGTGAAGTCACTCAGTCGTGTCTGACTACAATCCCATGGACTGTAGCCTACCAGGCTTCTCTGTCCATGGGATTTTCCAGGCAAGGGTACTGGAGTGGGTTACCATTTAATAAGTTGTACTGCAGAGTGCATCATCATCAATTCCAAGTCCATTATTATAATCCTTTTCATTATTAATAATCATCCTTATCTGATTATGTTCCATGGTTAGAAACTATATTATCAAGAGGACTTCCCTGGTGACTCAGTGAGAAAGAATCCACCTGCCAATGCAGGAGACGAGAGTTCAGCCCCTTGAGGAGGATCCCCTGGAGGAGGAAATGGATACCCACTCCAGTATTCTTGCCTGGGAAATCCCACGGACAGAGGAGCCTGGAGGGGTCACAAAAGAGTTGGACATGACTTAGAGACTAAGCAAACATACTATTAAGAAATCACCATATAAATTAACACTAAGCAAAATATCTATGGAGTTCAGTGGCATAGACACCTGCAGATATCAAAAAAACTTCTTGCAAATAGCACAGCATGTGTTTCAGTCCAGATATCTTGGATTCCAATGTTTGTATCATTCCAGCAAAATATTATCTGCTAGAAGAAAATGTTAGCAATAAATATTAGATTTCATCTTTATAATCAGTTTATCCAAACATTAACTTGTAAACAATAAAAGCTTCATCCTCAGAAATGTTTAGGAGCAAACATAAAGTATAGCTGGGCTAAAAATTCTACAAGAAAATTTCTGCTTTGCTATTCCAATTGAGTAGAGAAGGGAATCAAATGCACTTTCGGGGAATAAAAAGAAAAAGAAGGGAGGTAAAACTGATTGAAAGGCTATGAGGCAAATTCAGTGTGGTCAGTCATAATATTGTCTGAAATCATTTGTATGCTAAGTATATTTATATCCATATGTATGACTCAGTACTCCTCAACTTTATTTGCTTCATATACAGTTATTTACAAACAATACACATGTATAAAAGTATAAAAAATCAGAAATTAGTCTTGTTTTGATGCATTTCTTAAACCAGAATATAACCTAAATAAACAGCACTTCACAGTATTTTGTAAAAGGCATATTTAACTCTGTGAAGTGTAGGATGTACCTAATATTGATTGGGCCATTTACAAATCACCTTTGTACATTTATGTTTATATTTGGACTTTTCTAGTCACTTTGATTCTAAATTTTATGATTATGACTTTACAAAAATATCATTGACATGTTTTCTGGAGAGAAAAGAGAAATTAGAAAAATAAGGCATTGTTTGGTTGCTCAGTCATGTACAACTCTTTGAGACCCCATGGACTGCAGCACACCAGGCTTCCCTGTCCTTCACTATCTTTTGGAGTTTGCTCAAACTTATGTCCATTGAGTTGATAATAACATCCAACTATCTCATCCTCTGCCACCCCCTCCTCCTGCCCTCAATCTTTCCGAGCATCAAGGTCTTTTCCAATGAGTTGGCATTTCACATCAGGTGGCCAATCTATTGGGGCTTCAGGTTCAGCATCAGTCCTTCCAATGAATATTCAGGATTGATTTCTTTTAGAATTGACTGATTTGTTTCTCCTTGCTGTCCAAGGGACTCTCCAGAGTATTTTCCAGCACCACAGTTTGAAAGCATCAGTTCTTTGGTGCTCATCCTTCTTTATGGTCCAACTCTCACATCTGTACATGAGTACTAGAAAAACCATAGCCTTGACTCTATGGACGTTTGTTGACAATTGATGTCTCTGCTTTTGAATATGCTGTCTAGGTTTGTCATAACTTTTTTTCCAAGGAGCAAGTGTCTTTAAATTTCATGGCTGCAGTCACCATCCACAGTGATTTTGGAGCCCAAGAAAATAAAGTCTGTCATTGTTTCCATCGTTTCCCCATCTATATGCCATGAAGCAATGGAACCAGATATCATGATCTTCGTTTCTTGAGTGCTGAGTTTTAAGCAAGCTTTTTCACTCTCCTATTTCACCTTCATCAAGAGGCTCTTTAGTTCCTCTTTGCTTTCTGCAGTTAGGGTGATGACACCTGCATATCTGAGTATATTGCTGTAGATATAATTTATTTCCCTTAACAATTTGGTGAAAACACTAATAAGGAGCAAAACATATTAATTGAAAGTATGTCATTCAAAAAAGATTTTCAAAAAGGCTTTGGTGAAAACCACATGCATACATGAAGTGTTAATGCTAAAAGAGAATTCTGTACTAAAATTTAGGCTGAACTGATTCTAGCCAGTTTAAAAAGGATGAAGAGGAAATAAAACAAATGTTGAATAAAAAGAGAGAAAACATAAATGTGAATTCTCTGTATAAGTAGATGAATATCAAATTGTTGCCTAATGAACCTAATGCTTACAATTATTCCCAGATAATAAGAAGGGTTTTAGAGGCACATTAACTCTTTCAAACCACTAACCACCTAATTTGCAATTAGGCAATATTTCACAGAAGATATAACAGAAGCTGTTAAATATTTTTAGATATTTCTTGAAATTTGCACTATAAAACTTCATGGAAGACTGAAAAGCTGGGTTTATAGATGACTGTAACTGTGCAAATTAAAATAAACCATGAAACACTTGGAATTTTAGTACTTAATAGGATATGTTTTCTTTGTAAGACATGGGGGATTTTTAGACTTTATGATATTTCACTCTAGCAAACATTTTAACTTATGATCTATTTAAGTATAAAAATTTCTTGTTGTTTTTTTTCTTTTTTGACCTCAACTACATTTCAAAGCATCATTTGCATGTTATGGAGATAAATACTTGAGTGGGATAGAGTGTTCTAAAGTAGAATATGAGATCCACTACTAAGACTCATATGTCATCAATGAGAATTCATGAAATGCTAATCATTTAATGAGCACAACTTAAACAATATTTATAACTTAGTGGATTCTGTGTGTTCAGTAATGTTATACCATAAGATTCTCTAAAGATAAAAAATAATACAACAAACAAGTATAAATTTATTTGCTCCTATTTTTCCTTAATTTTGATTGTTTCTTATTGTTACTTGATGGCTTGAAATTATTTTATTTACAAACCATCCATTATTCCAATGGCCGGCTGGCACACTAAGCACGGCCAAGGGGAGCTACCCTGCGTCCGAGGTCAGTGGTGGCCGAGAGGAAACACCCCACGTCCGAGGTCAGGGGTGGCGGCTGGAAGGAACTATCCCGCGTCCAAGGTCAGGGGCAGCCAGGAGAAGCCACCTTGCTCCAGAGGCCAGGGGCGGTGACCCTGAGGAGCCACCCCCAGCCCGAGGCCAGGGCCAGCAGCAGGGAGGAGCAACCCAATGAGCGGTGGCTGCGCAGGCACAGGAGGGCCTAGAGGAGCTATCCCACATTGAAGGTCAGGAACTGCAGCGGTAAGGAGATACCCCTCCTCCAAGGTAAGGAGCAGCGGCTGGGCTTTACTGGAGCAGCTGTGAAGAGATACCCCATGCCCAAGGTAAGAGAAACCCAAGTAAGATGGTAGGTGTTGCAAGAGGGCATCAGAGGGCAGACACACTGAAACCATACTCACAGAAAACTAGTCAATCTAATCACACTAGGACCACAGCCTTGTCTAACTCAATGAAACTAAGCCATGCCTGCAGGGTAAACCAAGATGGGCGGGTCATGGTGGAGAGGGCTGGCAGAACGTGGTCCACTGGAGAAGGGAATGGCAAGCCACTTCAGTATTCTTGCCTTGAGAACCCCATGAACAGTATGAACAGGCAAAATGATAGGATACCAAAAGAGGAACTCCACAGGTCATTAGGAGCCCAATACGCTACTGGAGATCACTGGAGAAATAACTCCAGAAAGAATGAAGGGATGGAGCCAAAGCAAAAACAATACCCAG
>SJYT01014192.1:0-90671 GCA_006410635.1 Cephalophus harveyi
ATCCAACCAATCCATTCTGAAGGAGATCAGCCCTGGGATTTCTTTGGAGGGAATGATGCTAAAGCTGAAACTCCAGTACTTTGGCCACCTCATGCGAAGAGTTGACTCATTGGAAAAGACTCTGATGCTGGGAGGGATTTGGGGCAGGAGGAGAAGGGGACTACCGAGGATGATATGGCTGGATGGCATCACCGACTCGATGGATGTGAATCTGACTGAACCACGGGAGATGGTGATGGACAGGGAGGCCTGGTGTGCTGTGATTCATGGGGTCGCAAAGAGTCAGACACGACTGAGCGACTAAACTGAACTGAAACTGAACTGATATGATATTTATATAAGTTTGCAATGAGCAATTATTATGGTTTTTATTTAATTTATAATCCTTTTTAACTTATTTAATTGGAGTTATTCATGAATGCTCCAAGCTTAAAATTAGGGTATCTATATTCTGCTTGAAAAACATTTGTTTGTTTTAATAATACTAACGGTTTGAGCTCTCAAACTACTTTTAGCAAAAGAGGCAGAAAAATGAAGAAGGCTTGGGTTTTGGAATTAGTTCAGTTCAGTTCAGTTCAGTTCAGTCACTCCCTGCAATCTTGATTCCAGCTTGTGCTTCTTCCAGCCCAGCGTTTCTCATGATGTACTCTGCATAGAAGTTAAATAAGCAGGGTGACAATATACAGCCTTGACGTATTCCTTTTCCTATTTGGAACCAGTCTGTTGTTCCATGTCCTGTTCTAACTGTTGCTTCCTGACCTGCATACAGGTTTCTCAAGAGGCAAGTCAGGTGGTCTGGTATTCCCATCTTTTTCAGAATTTTCCAGAGTTTATTGTGATCCACACAGTCAGAGGCTTTGGCACAGTCAATCAAGCAGAAATAGATGTTTTTCTGGAACTCTCTTGCTTTTTCCATGATCCAGCGGCTGTTGTCAATTTGGTCTCTGGTTCCTCTGCCTTTTCTAAAACCAGCTTCAACATCTGGAAGTTCACAGTTCACGTATTGCTGAAGACTGGCTTGGAGAATCTTGAGCATTTCTTTACTAGTGTATGAGATGAGTGCAATTGTGAGGTAGTTTGAGCATGCTTTGGCATTGCCTTTCTTTGGGATGGGAATGAAAACTGACCTTTTCCAGTCCTATGGCCACTGCTGAGTTTTCCAAATTTGCTGGCATATTGAGTGCAGCACTTTCACAGCATCATCTTTCAGGATTTGAAAGAGCTCCACTGGAATTCCATCACCTCCACTAGCTTTGTTCGTAGTGATGCTTTCTAAGGCCCACTTGACTTCACATTCCAGGATGTCTGGCACTAGGTGAGTGATCACACCATCTTGATTATCTTGGTCTTGAAGATTTTTTTGTACAGTTCTTCTGTGTATTCTTGCCACCTCTTCTTAATATCTTCTGCTTCTGTTAGAAAGAATACTGAAGTGGTTTGCCATTCCCTTCTCCAGTGGACCACATTCTGTCAGACCTCTCCACCTTGCCCACCCGTCTTGGGTGGACCCACAGGTCATGGCTTAGTTTCATTGATTAGACAAGGCTGTGGTCCTAATGTGATTAGATTGACTAGTTTTCTGTGATTATGGTTTCAGTGTGTCTGCCCTCTGATACCCTCTCGCAACACCTACCATCTTACTTGCGTTTCTCCTACCTTGGACATGGGGTATCTCTTGGTGGCTGTTCCAGTAGAGCTCAACCGCTGCTCCTTACCTTGGACAAGGGGTATCTCCTCACTGCTGCCCCTCCTGACCTTGAATGTGGAATAGCTCCTCTAGGTCCTCCTGCACCCATGAAGCCACTGCTCCTTGGAATTAGAGTGAGGTTCAAATCTTAACTCATCCAAAAGAAGCTTGAAGTTACTTGATTTCACTCATCCTCAAATTCCTCCTCTCTCAAAGAGGATTTGTTTGAGAAGATAGTTATTGTACCTGAAACATAATAAGTACTCTGAAAAGGACAGCTATTGAAAGAGGGAGACTTTGCTCTAGAAAAGGATTCATGTCTGATAGGCAGGCAGTAGTATTACATTTCACATGCTAGTAAGGTTATGCTCAAAATCCTTCAAGCTAGGCTTCAGTAGTACATGAGCTGAGAACTTCCAGATGGTACAAGCTAGAAAAGGCAGAGGAACTAAAATCAAATTGTCAAATTCATTGGATCATAGAGAAAGCAAAGAAATTCCAGAAAAACAGCTACTTCTGCTTCATTGACTATGCTAAAACCTTTGACTGTGTGGATCACAACAAACTGTAGAAAATTCTTAAAGAGATGGTAATACCTGACCACCTTACCTGACTCCTGAGAAACTTGTGTATGGGTCAAGAAGCAACACTTAGAACCTTACGTGGAACGACTGTTTTAAAATTGGAAAAGGAGTACGACAGGATTGTATACTGTCACCCTGTTTATTTAACTTATATGCAAAGCATGTCATGCGAAATGCTGGGCTAGATGAATCACAAGATGAAATCAAGGTTGCTGGGAGAAACATCAGCAACTTCAGATATGCAGATGATACCACTCTAATGGCATAAAGGGGAACTGAAGAGCCTCTTGATAAGGGTGAAAGAGGAGAGTATAAAAGCTGGCTTAAAATTCAACATTCAAAACATGAAGACCATAGCATCCAGTCCCATCACTTCATGGCAAATAGGAGTAAAAAGTGGAAACAGTGGCAGATTTTATTTTCTTGGGCTCCAAAATCACGCAGATGGTGACTGTAACCATGCAATCAAAAGATACTTGCTCTTTGGAAGCAAAGACATGACAAGCCTAGACACTGTATTAAAAAATAAAGATATCACTTTACTGACAAAGGTCCATACAGTTAAAGCTATGGTTTTTCGAGCAGTCGTGTACAGATGTGAGAGCTGAACTATAAAAAATGTTGAGTGCCAAAGAAAGGATTGATGCTTTTGAACTGTGGTGTTGGAGAAGACTGTTGAGAGTCCTTTGGGCTGCAAAGAAACCAGTCATTTCTAAAGGAAATTAACCCTGAGTATTCACTGGATGGACTGATGCTGAAGCTGAAGCACAAACATTTTGACCACCTGATGCGAAAGAAGAGCTGACTCATTGGAAAAGACCCTTATGCTGGGAAAGACTGAAGGCAAAGGGAAAAGAGGGCCACAGAGGATAAGATGGTTAAATAACATCACTGATTCAATGGGCATGAATTTGAGAAAACTCTGGGAGATACTGAAGGGCAGGGAAGCCTGGCATGTTGCAGTCCATGGGTTGACAAAGAGTTGGACAGGACTTACCGATTGAACAACAATTAATATATACATACTTTTTTTTTCTTGTTTTCACTTCACTAAACCAAGATTAAAACCATCAAGGGTCCCTGCTGTGTCACTATGTGATGCTGTTACTCCTATGACTGAGAGGCAATAGATGGATGCGAGTAGAAAGTGGAGCTGGGTGAGAGGGTCTAAGGGTGGAGCAGGGGCCCCAAGGTAGTGATGCAAAGATGCCATTTTGAGAAGCATGAGGCCCATTCCTGTTTTATCTTGTTTGCTGACTCATCACTAAGCGCTTTCATGGAGGCAGTTTCTCATTATTTGATCCCTGGTGA
This sequence comes from Cephalophus harveyi, assembly GCA_006410635.1. Lineage (NCBI taxonomy): Eukaryota > Metazoa > Chordata > Mammalia > Artiodactyla > Bovidae > Cephalophus > Cephalophus harveyi. The sequence continues at coordinate 3,583 of SJYT01014192.1, forward strand.
CTCGTGTCTAGTGGAGGGGTTGGGGAGAGGGGCAGACATAGGTAGAGAAATGACATAGTCAAAATCCACTTCCCAGAATATACTGTTCCTCACTGCCTTTCTTTCAGATCCGGTGGAGGCAGGCAAGCTCCTTGCCGGGTGAGGACTTTCTCTCTGCTCCTGGAGCTGGGAGCAAGCCCCCGTCACACACACACATCTCCTGCACTGCTTCCTCTCAGCTGTCTCCTCCAAGGTCTCTTCCCTGATGGAGGAGAAGGTGAGCATGAAAGAAACTGCTAAAGACCCATAAATATTTCAAAGGGAAAAGTCAGGGGACTGCATTAAACCTTGTATACTCTTGTGTAAATGCAGAAAGAGCTGAATAATGAAATGTTAGGAGGTACTAAGACGATTTCAGAGCAAAACAGGCAGAGATGAAATAAAATGCTTCCCACCACGACAAAATCTCCACTCCCTCTCTAGCCTTCTTCCTTCTAGCTTCTCTTGGTCAATTTTTTCAGATTTGTGCCCTCACCATGAAAAGGCACAGGAGGCCAAAGAGCAAGTGGTTAAAGATTAGCCTTTCTCATCCAAGAATCCTGAGTTCTCAGATTGACTGGCATTACCTCGAAAGGCATTTTATTCCTTATCAAGATGAAGAAATTGAGGATCAGGCAGAGAGATACAGCACTCACTTTAAAATAAAGTGATGAGCATTATACATGGCAAAACACGTGCATCTCAGAGCACAGATGAATCACTTATTAAATGTCTTTTAAAAAAAATTATTATTAAGTTGTCCTGTTCCATACTTTTTCCTGTGCTCATAGGAACTATCTTCCTCTCCCAACTTCTTTCCAAACCACAGTTGTGCACAGCTTCTGCCCCATCGGTCAAGTCAGCAGCCAGGCCTGGCATTTCCAGTGGCAAGCAGCCAACGTCTGCCTGACAGATGCATATGTTGTAGCAGATCCAGTCCTTTTTCTAATGGCCCTAGGGGAACAGGGCTTTTAAGCCCACACAAGCATGTGACAGGCTAGAAAACCTTTATTAATGGCCCCTGTACTGTCAGGACCAGTTTAGTCAGTAGGTGTATAATAGGGGATCCCTTCTGCTTTCTGGTCTGGTGGGAAAATATGCCTCTTTCTACAGTTGTGCACAGCTTCTGCCCCATCGGTCAAGTCAGCAGCCAGGCCTGGCATTTCCAGTGGCAAGCAGCCAACGTCTGCCTGACAGATGCATATGTTGTAGCAGATCCAGTCCTTTTTCTAATGGCCCTAGGGGAACAGGGCTTTTAAGCCCACACAAGCATGTGACAGGCTAGAAAACCTTTATTAATGGCCCCTGTACTGTCAGGACCAGTTTAGTCAGTAGGTGTATAATAGGGGATCCCTTCTGCTTTCTGGTCTGGTGGGAAAATATGCCTCTTTCCCTTGTCTCTTTTTAGCCACTTCCACCCAATATAAAAATCACTTCTGAGTTGTCAGACCATATGTGTGTGTCATTATCAACTCAGAGCCCAAATGGATGTCTCTTTGGAACTCTAGCAGTACTGGAGTACTTCTGTTCGCCCACTGACAAGCTCTGTGTAAATTCCTCAAGGGCAGAGCTGGTGTAAGCACTGACCAAGATGTTTTGGGATTAGTTAATCTGCAAAGTATTCTCAACGTTAACAGAATTTTCTCTGGGCCATTGAAAAATACTGCAATTTCTACTCACAAACTGTCCTAGTCAGTTTAGGCTGCTGTAAGAGGACATCATAAACTGCTTATAAACAATGGAAATTTCTCCCTCACAGTTCTGGAGGCTAAAAGTTTAAGATCAAGATGCCAGCTTGGTTAGGTTCTGGGGAAGACCTTCATCTGGATGGCAGACTGCTGACTTCTTCTTCTGTGCAAAGACTGAGGGAACTCTGTGGGGCCCTTTTTCATAAAGACATGAATCCCATTCATGAGGGCTTTACCCCCATGATCTAAGCACCATTCAAAGGTCCCACCTCCTAATACCATCACATCGGGGATTAGGCTTCAACATAAAAACTTTGGGGAGACACAATCAGTCCATTTTGCAAATATCATTGTGTGACTACCAAATCTGGTGGCTCAGTGATAAAGAATCTGTCTGCTAATGCAGGAGACATGGGTTTGATCCCTGGGTCAGGAAGATCCGCTGGAGAAGGAAATGGCAACCCACTCTAATATTCCTGCCTGGGAAATCCTATGGACAGAGGAGCTTGGTGTACTTAGCAACTAAGTAACAACTGAACTGTCAACCTCAGCATTAGATGCTGGGTGTGCAACAAACACTTTGTCCCTGCACTTAGAATCCTAGGGTCTAACAGACAACTGAACTTAGGATCTAATCAGCAACTCACTGGTAGACAATTTTATTGCAGTGGAAGGACTGATGCTGAAACTGAAGCTCCAAACTTTGGCCACCTGATGAGAAGAGCTGGCTCATTAGAAAAGATCCTGATGTTGGAAAAGATTGAAGGCGGGAGGAGAAGGGAACCATAGAGGATGAGATGTTTGGATGGTATCACCGACTCAATGAATGTGACTTTGAGCAAACTCTGGGAGATGGTGAAGGACAGAGAAGCCTGGCGTGCTGCAGTCCATGGCGTCTCAAAGAGCTGGACACAACTGAGCAACTGAAGAGCAACAACAAAGCAATGGAGTGCTAGTGGAAGAAGTTAAGAGCCATGGCAAGAGGAGTCGCTAAGCAGATGGGGACAGTCAGGAGAGGTCTCTCAGCCAGTGCTGGCATCTGAGCTGAGTCTTGAAGTATGAGTAAGAATTAACGAATTGTCTAATACAATATATAATTTGTAGTTTCATTAGAGCAAATTCTCTCAGATTAAATGCTATATATCTGATCTCAAATTTCATCTTTTTATGCAGAATTCTGCCTGACTCTTGTATTTCAAATTAATCTTACCTGGTTTTGATCTTCTATAGTTTATTCCCTTATACCTATAATTTAGAACTTAAAGCCAAAGCTTTCAGTGCTGCTTTACAACTATTTCAATTTGTTTTGCTCCCTGTGAAATTGTAAGATTCTCATGAGTAGGAGTTTTATCAATGTGAATTATATATTTCTACTATTTCCTGTGTGCTTTTGTCAAAGGTCAACTATCTGAAAGGCAAAACCCATGGATTCTTCTCCTTACTCTGAAAATTTTTGTATGACTTGCTAAATTTCCAGGGATATCAACTGCCTGTTTTAGTTGCCCCATCTATAAGTCAGCAATCATATCCCTCTCTTGGCCATGTCATGGGATTATGAAATGCTAATGACAGAATACTTCTGAAACTCTTCTTAAATAGCAAAATACTGTAAATTTGATTTATTAACATGCCTTCTGATAATTGCCTTTTATTGAATATAGTGCTAGACATTTCTATCCATTGCTGCCTCTATCCGTCAGAACAGGTGAGATTAGGCTACAATAATGAACATCCACCATATCTTAGTGGCTTAAATCAGCTAAGGTATATTCTTAAATACTTAACTTGTCCCTCCTAGATTGTAGGTGGGAGATGGGAGCTCTGCTCTGTATTCTCTCAAGGACACAAGCCATTGACCATGTTGAGTATTACCAATTGCAATGATGAAAGAAAGAATTTGAGGTCTCACATGGGCACATATTTGCTTATATTAGGAAACTACTACTACTTGTAACTCTGTGACTGGAACTAGTCACATGACTCAGAAACAGCCACAAGCAGAGCAAGAAGCCCATCCCAGCAAGTGGCCAGAACGCAGAGAGCCATGAAGGGTTGCTGAGTAGCAGGGAGATTCTGTTGGTCCAAGTATTAATGGTCTACTGCTTTTGAGTATTTCACAGTGTGAAAAAGATGGACACATAAAGACTGCACAGTGACTATAAGAAAAGGTGACTTCATAGAGTGTAGAGACACAGTGGACCAATTTACTCTTTCAAAAAACATTTATTGGGGATCTTTACTGTGCTTGGAACCAGAGATCTCAAGAACCCACTTCCTTCCTTGTTTTAAATCTTTCAAATCCACTTTTATTTTCCTTTTTCCTCCTCACATACAAAACTTTTCCACATGCCGAGTTTCTTGCTGTCAAAAAGTTATTTGATGTTGGTCAGGTACCATTTTATCCCCTAAAACTTTGCTGGCATCAAAATGACAGCTAACCAGTGTTAAATCTACAAAATGTTTATATAGCGCAGCACATTAAGCTTTAGACACTTGGCAATTAAGTCACGTAAAAATCAAACAAGACTCCCATCCTACATGTTGAGAATCAGGTGTTCACAGTCCCTGTCTGGTGACTGTGCATGGTTCAAAAGGCAGTTGCTTCAAAGGACATGGAACACTAGGATCTGAAACTGCACTGAGCACTATAATCTGGACATGCATTGAACACTATGATCTGGACGTGCATTGAGCACTAGGATCTGGAAGTGCATTGTGTTATTACCCCAGTGCCATGTACCACTCCACCTTTCTGCAAGACAGTCTCATAATTCTGGAATGGCAGGTGCGACTGTTATAAAATGAAGACAGATGACACAACATGTACTCTGCAGATATCCTAACTGCTTTTATGCATGTATAGTGATGTGGAATGCTGCTGCTGCTGCTGCTAAATCTCTTCAGTCGTGTCCGATTCTGTGCAACCCCATAGACGGCAGCCCACCAGGCTCTGCCGTCCCTGGGATTCTCCAGGCAAAAACACTGGAGTGGGTTGCCATTTCCTTCTCCAGATCTTGAGTGCAACTCATCCTAAACCCTTGTCATGGTCATTCTGGGTTTTGATGTTGGGTGATCCATCAGTCTTGCACTTAACTGTGGCACATGATGTAACAAGATAAAGAAGGAGGAAGAGCATGAATTAAGTGCCACCTTTGTGCCAAGCTCTGGGGTATGTTTCTAGTTTAATCTTTACCACAGTCCCACAGAATTGCTCGTGTCCCCATGTTGCATGTAACAAATTGCCTCTGTGTTCTCTATGCTATGGTGACAGAGCTGTGACTGGAACCAAGTCTGTCTATACCAAAGCAGTGCTCTTTTCACCGTGTCATGCTGACTCATTGGTCACAGAGACAAAATGTGTAAGAAGCAATTTACAGCATGGGAAATATAGCACACGCTGTGCACTCGGCGGGCTCTGGAGAGGCAACTAAATGCCTGGGGATTGCTGAAAGGCTTTTCTACAGAGGTGACATTTTAGCTGGGACTTTTGAAAGATGAGTCAATATTTGCCATGCAAAAATCAATTCAGTCTAAGTAGTAATAAATGGGGCTTAAAGAGGCAAACAGCCAAGTTGTTTATCTAATGTCAAATGTCCCTGAGATCACACAATTCCATCTGTCTTCCTTGCCGCCAGCATCCTTCTAAATTCTCAGACTCACAACCAAACAGCCATCTTCAATTCCTCTCTCTTTTTCACCCTTTACATCCCAACTTGTGATAAATTCTTCCCTGTGTTATTTCTCAGGAGTCCACTACATGACCAAATCCCAAAGAGGAGGGTTTCCTGGAGGAGCAGAAAGTTGCCTGGTGTCATCATGGGCTTCCAATCTGCTTGAGTCACTGAAATAGACCTGTCTCCCCACTGTCAGCCGAGCTGGAGTCAATATTGCAAGAGTAGGACAAAGTGACTTTTCTCACCCAAATTCAGCAACTGCCAATTTTAACTCTATTTGGTGCAGGGAGAATGCTTGTTTCTGAAGGTATAAGCTGAAGCTGGAACAATGGTAAAGGGAACCCTACTTATAATAGTGGTGATTCAGCACTGCCCTGCAGATCTTTCCCTCTTTCAGCTCCTTACAGAAACATAAGGGAAGATTTCTGTCTTTTAAAGAGTTCCATTTTCATTTGCTAAATGAGCCAACTTAATATGAGAGAGATGAAAAAAAATAAGCATAGAGTATTAATATAGATTTTGAGGACTCTGGATTTATGTTCTTCTCCCTCTCTTAACTATTCAACTGGTCATACCAATCAGAACACATTCTTTTCTTTTTTCTAGCCATCGGCATTATAAATTTTGCCATCAGCAGAAAATCCAGCTACTCTTTCTTTTACTTGTGATGAATTATAATACAAAGACCAAGCCATGAGAAATGATCTGGAAATTTTGTCAGTGATGCATGATTCAGTTTGCTATTACCTTATATGATTTGAGATTGCTCTCGGGTAAGGGCTTATCCATGCTAAGGAAGGTTTAGCTAATAGGATGCCAAAGTTGTGAAGAGAGACACCATTTTGCAGGTGGCATTATATTTACTCAAATTTTCTAAGCAACTTCATTTTAAACTGAGTATAAAGTAATTGAAGTAAACCTGGAAGATGGCTTTAAACTGAGAGGCAGGCAGTCCTGGAGTGCTAGGCTAGTCACAACCTGGAAGGTAGACAATTTGAAGTTGAGTGTGGACATACTTTCCTGACTCCTAAAATGTGGATTTTTCATATGTTAGTTAATATTTCTAAAATGAGATACTTCTTTAAGAAATGTATATACCTAATGTGATGATGTTCCTTTATACATTTATTAACCATACCATATGTATTAGTGTTCTCTAGAGAAACTGAACCAATAGTATTTGTACACAGAGAAAAAAGAGATTTTTATAAGAATTGGCTCACATAATTATGGAGACTAACAGGTCCAAAATCTACAGAATGGGTTGGCAGACTGGAGAACCAGAAGGGCTAATGTTCCAGTTTGAGTTCAGTCTATCTACTTGAGAAAGCTCTCTTACTTGGGGAAGGGTCTATCTTATTTTATTCAAGTCTTCAACTGATTGGGTGAGGTCCAACCACATACTTAAAGGTGATCTGTTTTACTCAAAGTCCTGCAATTTAAATTTTAATCTATTTTTTAAAATTAATTTTTATTGGAGTACAGTTGGTTTATAATGTGTTAGTTTCAACACTACAGAAAAATAAATCAGCCGTCTATTTACATATATCCACTCCCTTTTGAACTTCCTTCCCATTCAGGTCATCACGGTGAATTAAGTACAGTTCCCGTGCTAGACAGTATGTTCTCAATTGTTACTTATTTTATACATAGTATCAATAGTATATATATATATCAATCCCAATCTCCCAATTCCTCCCACCCCCACCCCCACTTCCTGCTTGGTATTCATATATCTGTTCTCTATGCCTGTATTTCTTTTTCTGCTTTGCCAGTAAGATCATCTGTACCATTATTTTAGATTCTACATATATGAGTTAACATACAATATTTGTTTTTTCTCTTTCTGTATAACACTCTGTAGGTCCATCCGCATCTCAACAAATGAACCAATTCTGTTCCTTTTAATGGTTGAGTTATATTCCATATTCCATTGTGTGAAAATAAATAAACAAAAAATACTAATCTCATACTAATATTCATTGGAAGGACTGATGTTGAAGCTGAAACTCCAATACTCTGGCCACCTGACGCGAAGAGCTGACTTATTTGAAAAGACCCTGATGTTGGGAAAGATTGAAGGCAGGAGGAAAAGGGGACAACAGAGGATGAAATAGTTGGTTAGCATCACCAACTCAATGGACATGAGTTTGAGTAAACTCCGGGAGTCGGTGATGGACAAGGAGGCCTGGTGTGCTGCAGTTCAAGGGGTTGCGAAGAGAGTCGGACACAACTGAGAAACTGAACTGAACTGAACTGAATCATATCCTAAAACACCCTAATGCAAAACTTAAAATGATGTTTGATCAATTAGCTGGGCACCATCGTCCAGTCAAGTTGGCACATAAAATTAACCATCACACCATATTTACCCTTTCCCCTCCTTCTCTGCCACCATTTTGCCCAGCCATCATCATCTCTCAGTGTCCCAGTTCCATTCAATTTTGTCTGCAATCCTCACTTTACACAGCAGTCAGAGTTTACTTTTTATAAGATAAATAAAATCACATTGACTCCTCTGACCTCCTAAGCAGCTTCCTGTTCTACTTAGGGTGAGATGCAATCTCCTTATCAAGGCCACCATGATCTTATGACCCAGCCCTTCTACCCTGGCAGTCTCACACCATCTCACAATCCTCTCTAATCATCACCTCTAGCCAGATTGCTCTGCTTTTGTCTCCTAGAACACAGCCAGCTCTTGCCCACCATAGGGCTTTGCGTGTGCTATTTCCACTGGCCCATCGTCTCCTCCTCATTTCTTCCTTCTTCTCACTCTTTATTGCCAATGTTTCTGTTCATTCCCATCATATCTCACCTAAACAATAACTTTAGCCTCCTCATGAGCGCCTTCATCTTCACACCGTTTTTGTACTCTGCAGTACTGTCAGTTTTAAAAAGCACAAATCAAGGCTCTGAAATATCTCTAATACAAAGTTATTAACCTTCTTTGTTCCATAGAACATTTGGCAGCTGACCAAATATCAGCACTTATTATTCTCTTTCCGGAATGTTGTCTGAAAATAATCAAACAACATGCATACAATTATAGCACAAATTACTGTGAAATATGTTACTGATTTTTTTCAGAAATTTGTGATAGTTATCAAGGTGCTTCTTTGTTAATAACAAGATGTAACTGTGGGTCACATTACCAAAATTTTGACGATGTGATTAGCATAAACATTTTAAGGTGTCTGTAACAACTGAAATATGAAATAAAAATACCCAATTTCTTTCGAGAATAGGGTGACTAGTATTACTGGTACCACTGTATTTTGTTAGCTACATTCATAATTGAAATTTTTATGACTCAGTATTTCTCTTCCCCACAAAATGCATGGACTGGTCCCTGACTCTCAACATTTTGATATCCAAGTATGAGGCCTTTAGGAGGCAGATAGATTTGGATGAGGTTGATAGCTTACCGTGAACAAGTCGGATTTGTGATCTCTGATTTAGCTTCGGGACCAGGAACCAGGCTTGATCACTCAAGAGCTTTTGTGTAGCAGAGTTTTATTAAAGTTAAGAAAAGGGACAGAGAAAACTTCTGACATAGACATCAGAACTGGGGCAGAGAGGGCTCCCCTCGCTAGTGCTAGTAAGGGAGTTATATATTTTTTAAAATTAGTTTTACAATAAATCAAAAGAATGTTTCAAGTTTGTGAAAAGTTTACCAGACTTACTCCCACAATTTACATTTTTACAATAACAGGATTAGTCAGACGGTTTTCAGGAAGGAGAAACTGTCCTTAAGCAGGATACATTGTTGTTGTATAACCCTTAGTGCAGAGTTTAAGTCTTTGCCCTGCTTCATTCCGCATTCCAAGGCCAAATTTGCCTGTTACTCCAGGTGTTTTTGACTTCCTACTTTTGCATTCCAGTCTCCTATAATGAAAAGGACATCTTTTTTGTGTGTGTTAGTTCTAAAAGTTCTTGTAGATCTTCATAGAACCGTTCAACTTCAGCTTCTTCAGTGTTACTGGTTGGAGCATAGACTTGGATAACTGTGATATTGAATGGTTTGCCTTGGAGATGAACAGAGATCATTCTGTCGTTTTTGAGATTGCATCCAAGTACTGCATTTCAGCATTACTGGTTGGGGCATAGACTTGGATAACTGTGATATTGAATGGTTTGCCTTGGAGACGAACAGAGATCATTCTGTCATTTTTGAGATTGCATCCAAGTACTGCATTTCGGACTCTTTTGTTGACCATGATGGCTACTCCATTTCTTCTGAGGGATTCCTGCCCGCAGTAGTAGATATAATGGTCATCTGAGTTAAATTCACCCATTCCAGTCCATTTTAGTTCGCTGATTCCTAGAATGTCGACGTTCACCCTTGTCATCTCTTGTTTGACCACTTCCAATTTGCCTTGATTCATGGACCTGACATTCCAGGTTCCTATGCAGTATTGCTCTTTACAGCATCAGATCTTGCTTCTATCACCAGTCACATCCACAACTGGGTATTATTTTTGCTTTGGCTCCATCCCTTTATTCTTTCTGGAGTTATTTCTCCACTGATCTCCAGTAGCATATTGGGCACCTAATGACCTGGGGAGTTCCTCTTTTGGTATCCTGTCATTTATGCCTTTTCGTACTGTTCATGGGGTTCTCAAGGCAAAAATACTGAAGTGGCTTGCCATTCCCTTCTCCAGTGGACCATGTTCTGTCAGACCTCTCCACCATGACCCGCCCATCTTGGGTTGCCCCATAGGCATGGCTTGGTTTCACTGAGTTAGACAAGGCTGTGGACCTAGTGTGATTAGATTGACTAGTTTTCTGTGAGTATGGTTTCAGTGTGTCTGCCCTCTGATGCCCTCTTGTAACACTTACCATCTTACTTGGGTTTCTCTTACCTTGGGCGTGGGGTATCTCTTCAAGCTGCTCCAGCAAAGCACAGCCGCTGCTCCTTATCTTGGACGAAGGGTATCTCCTTACCGCCGCCATTCCTGACCTTCAACGTGGGATAGCTCCTCTAGGCCCCCCTGCGCCTGCACAGCCACTGCTCCTCAGCTTGCTCCCCCTGGCTGCCGGCCCTGTCCTCGGGCGTGGGTGGCTCCTCCCAGCTGCCGCCCCTGGCCTTGGGCTCGGGGTGGCTCCTCAGGGTCACCACCCCTGACTTCAGACACAGGATAGCTCCTCCCAGCTGCCACCCCTGTCCTCCGACGTGGGGTGTCTCCTCCCGGCCGCCGCCCCTAACCCCAGACGCGGGGTAGCTCCTGTCAGCTGCGCTGGTCATAGCAAACCCCCTCTTCCAACAACACAAGAGAAGACTCTACACATGGACATCACCAGATGATCAACACCGAAATCAGACTGATTACATTCTATGCAGCCAAATGGAGAAGCTCTATACAGTCAACAAAAACAAGACCAGGAGCTGACTGTGGCTCAGATCATGAACTCCTTATTACCAAATTCAGACTCAAATTGAAGAAAGTAGGGAAAACCGCTAGACCATTCAGGTATGACCTAAATCAAATCCCTTATGATTATACAGTGGAAGTGAGAAATAGATTTAAGGGCCTAGATCTGATAGATAGAGTGCCTGATGAACTATGGAATGAGGTTCGTGACATTGTACGGGAGACAGGGATCAAGACCATCCCCATGGAAAAGAAATGCAGAAAAGCAAAATGGCTGTCTGGGGAGGCCTTACAAATAGCTGTGAAAAGAAGAGAGGTGAAAAACAAAGGAGAAAAGGAAAGATATAAGCACCTGAATGCAGAGTTCCAAAGAATAGCAAGAAGAGATAAGAAAGCCTTCTTCAGTGATCAATGCAAAGAAATAGAGGAAAACAACAGAATGGGAAAGACTAGAGATCTCTTCAAGAAAATTAGAGATACCAAGGGAACATTTCATGCAAGGATGGGCTCGATAAAGGACAGAAATGGTATGGACCTAACAGAAGCAGAAGATATTAAGAAGAGGTGGCAAGAATACACAGAAGAACTGTACAAAAAAGATCTTCACGACCCAGATAATCATGATGATGTGATCACTAATCTAGAGCCAGACATCTTGGAATGTGAAGTCAAGTGGGCCTTAGAAAGCATCACTACGAACAAAGCTAGTGGAGGTGATGGAATTCCAGTTGAGCTATTTCAAATCCTGAAAGATGATGCTGTGAAAGTGCTGCACTCAATCTGCCAGCAAATTTGGAAAACTCAGCAGTGGCCACAGGACTGGAAAAGGTCACTTTTCATTCCAATTCCAAAAAAAGGCAATGCCAATGAATGCCCAAACTACTGCACAATTGCACTCATCTCACATGCTAGTAAAGTGATGCTCAAAATTCTCCAAGCCAGGCTTCAGCAATGCATGAGCCATGACTTCCAGATTTCAAGCTAGATTTAGAAAAGGTAAAGGAAGCAGAGATCAAATTGCCAACATCCGCTGGATCATGGAAAAAGCAAGAGAGTTCCAGAAAACATGTATTTCTGCTTTACTTACTATGCCAAATCCTTTGACTGTGTGGATCACAATCAACTGTGAAAAACTCTGAAAGAGATGGGAATACCAGACCACCTTATCTTCCTCTTGAGAGATCTGTATGCAGGTCAGGAAGTAACAGTTAGAACTTGTCATAGAACAGCAGCCTGGTCCAAATAGGAAAAGGAGTTCGTCAAGGCTGTACATATTGTCACTCTGCTTATTTAACTTCTATGCAGAGTACATCATGAGAAATGCTGGGCTGGAGGAAGCACAAGCTGGAATCAAGATTGCTGGCTGAAATACCAATAACTTCAGATATGCAGATAATACTGCCCTTATAGTAGAAAATGAAGAAGAACTAAAGAGCCTCTTAATGAAAGTGAAAAAGGGAGTGAAAAAGTTGGCTTAAAGCTCAACATTCAGAAAAATAAGATCATGGCATTTAGTCCCATTACTTCATTGCAAATAGATGGGGAAACAGTGGCTGACTTTATTCCTGGGGCTCCAAAATCACTACAGATGGTGACTGCAGCCATGAAATTAAAGGACTTACTCCTTCAAAGGAAAGTTATGACCAACCTAGACAGCATACTAAAAAGCAGAGACATTCCTTTGCTAACAAAGATCCATCTAGTCAAGGCTATGGTTTTTCCAGTAGTCATGTATGGATGTGAGAGTTGGACTATAAAGAAAGTTGAGTGCCAAAGAATTGATGCTTTTGAACTGTAGTGTTGGAGAAGACTCTTGAGAGTCCCTTGTACTGCAAGGAGATCCAATCAGTCCATTCTAAAGGATATTAGTGCTGAATATTCATTAGCAAGACTGATGCTGAAGCTGAAACTCCAATACTTTGGCCACTTGATGCAAAGAGCTGACTCATTTGAAAAGACACTGATGCTGAGAAAGATTGAGGGCAGGAGGAGAAGGGGACAAAAGAGGATAACATGGTTGGATAGCATCACCAACTTGATGGACATGAGTTTGGGTAAACTCTGGGAGTTAATGATGGACAGGGAGGCCTGGCATGCTGCAGTCCATGGGGTCGCAAAGAGTTGGACATGACTGAGCAACTGAACTGAAGTGTATAATCACAGGAAACTAACCAAACTGATCATAGGGACCACGCCCTTGTTTAACTCAGTGAAACTATGATCCATGACTAAACAACAACAAATAAAGGAGAGCTATATTATGTTCATGGTTAGAAAAAGATAATGGTGTAAATATAGAAATTCTCTCCAAATCAATGTATGGTATATCTCTAATGAAATATGTTTCTAATCAATGTCTAGTTAAAATAGCTTCTTTTTTTGTGTATGGAATTTGACAAGCAGATTCTAAAATGTATTTACAAAAGCAAGTACATATTTGAAGAATTAGGGACAAATTTGCCATATTGGCTAGCAAGACTTATTTGTATTATATTACAGTAATTGTAAAACAATAATAATGTATAATAATTAGTTTGAGGTAGGGAGTGACACACCAATGGAACACAAGAGCCTTGAAACAAGCCCATGTAGTTATAAAAATCTAATAGAACTGGCATTGTAGCTCAGCATGGAAAGGTGAACAAGTCAATAAATTGTATTCCAATGATTTATTAACCACATGGGGTAAAAAAGTGGTTGCTGCTTAGTCAACCAGTCATATCCGACTCTGCCACCCCATGGACTGCAGCACACCATATTTTCCGGTCCTTTGCTGTCTCTTGGAGTTTGCTGAAACTCATGCCCATTGAATCACTGATGCCATGCAACCATCTCATCCTCTGTTGCACCCTTCTCCTCCTGTCCTCAATATTTCCCAGCATCAGGTCTTTTTCAGTGAGTTGGCTCTTTGCATTAGGTATACATAGAAATTAATCCCGATGGTTCAAAGATTTAAGTGTTAAACCCAAGACATTAAATTTTTACTGCATTTAAGGTAAATATTTCTGACTTGGAACAACATGGATGGACCTAGAGATAGTCATACTAAGTGAAGTAAGTCAGACAGAGAAAGACAAATATTGAATGACTTCACTTATATGTGGAAACTACAAAATGATACAAACGAATCTCTTCTCAAAACAGAATCAGAGTCACAGATGTAGAAAACAATCTTATACTTACCAGCAGGGAAGGGGAGGAGGCATAACTGGGGAGATTGGGACTGATATAAACACACTACTAAATATAAAATAGAAAATAGTAAGAAGCTACTGTATAGCACAGGGAACTCTACTTAATACTCTGTAATAACTTATATGGGAAAGGAATCCGATAAACAGTGGACATATGTGAATTTATAACTGATTCACTTTGCTATATAGCAGAAAGTAACACAAGATTTTAAATCAACTATATTCCAATGAAAATTTTTTTAAAAGTCATAATCTTAAAAGAAATAAAAATTTCTGATTATCAAAAGACATGATACAGAAAATGAAAGCAAAAATTCAGAGGAGGATATTTGCATGCCATATAAATAATAAGTGACTTGGCTCCAAAAATATAAAGAATTTATAGAAATTAACTAGATAAAGACAACCAATACAGTAGAAACTGGCCTTTCTTTGTAACAGGAAACAAAATAGCTACCATATATTTGAAAAATTACTTAGGTGCATTAGATTAATAAATTGCACATTAAAACTACAAGATGCATTTTCACACTAAATTGGTTGATGATAACTTGAAATGAGAATTCCAAGCACTGGTGAAGATATGTAACCAATAACTCTTTAACACTGTTGACTGGTGTATGGGTTTGGTTTAACCACTTGAAGAAACAACTTGGAAACAAAGATAAGGATACCAAGGGGGTATGGGTTGATCATGGGGTGAATGAGAGACTGGGACTGATGCACATACACTACTGATACTATGTATAGATAGATAACTAATGAGAGCTTACTGTATAGCACAAAGAACTCTACTCAGTGCTCTGTGGTGACCTAAATGGGAAGGAAATGCAAAAAAGAGGAGGTATATGTATACATATAGCTGAGTTACTTTTCTATACAGTAGAAAGTAATACAACTTTGTAAAGCAACTATACTCCAATAAAAATTAATTAAGAAAAATTTTGGTATGATATTATCTAGTGAAGCTATAATCTAGCAATTCTGTTTCTGGGAATGGCCTGTAAGAAATTCTTGACCAAATGCTCCAAAAGCCATAGAAAAGAGTGCTCATGTTAAACCATCAAGTTAGGAACTGTGAAAGCATCTGAAATTTCATCTTGCTTGCCAGCTAATAAGCTCACCAGTTTCATAGATACTGACAGAAAGACATGAAGTGCCAGGGTTAGAGATGAAAGATAGTGTACTACTCACAGTAAAGCAAAAGTCAGTACAATCCAACAGCCCCAACTTCCTGCAGGATGATGTGATGAAGACTAGGTGTTGCTTGTATAAGCAATGAAAATGCATTTTGCTGAATAACTCTGAGATTAAGAGACTCTGATCTTATATAAGGGCTGCTGACAAGCCTGCCTGATCTCCTTTTCAGTGACATTATCTTATTAGCCTGAAATATAAGCAGTTCTCTCAGGAAGAGGAGAAAGTCCTATGTATCTTTTATACTTTGGAATGTCTTCATGGAAGTGGGTGTCTGTACTTATTATCTGGGGGGCATAAATGAATTCATTCCAGAGCAGTCACTAACCCCATTTATCTAGGACTGTCTGCTTATACAGATATTCCTAAAATGATATTACTGGAGCAAACGGGCTATTAATGCCTAGATACTGAGCAACAGGAGAGTTTCATGGAGAAATGTACCCTCACAGTTTATAACAGCACAGTTTATAACAGTAAAACAAAGCAAAACAAAAATACAATGCTTAGTGACAGAAATCTGGGTGACTATATTATGGAATATCCAAATACAGAAATACTACAGATGAATTAAAAATGAAATGAACTAAGACTTTCATCAAGATAGCATAAATTCTATGTTAAACAGAGAAACACACAGAAATATATGAATTTATTTGATTTCAAAAAGAAGTAAAACTAGTAAAAGAGTTTGATTAGAGTTGTACACATAGGAAACAAAATCATAAAGGAAAGCAAGAGAACTATTAACATAAAATAGTGTTTAACTTTGAGTGGAAAGAAAGAGAATGTGATTAGGGATGAACACATAGGATTTTCCAAAGGTACTGGTAGCACTGTACTTCTTGAGCTGGGTGATGGGTATTTTTTTAAATTAATACTCATTAAATTGTGCATGAAAGTTATACACAATATTTTGCAGATGTGATATATTTCACCTTAGACTAAAAAATAGTTTAAAGTCTAGATTACAGATTGGATGGAGAGAAATAAGGGGGAAAGACTTCTACATAAAAGAATCTCTGATCAATACTTACTATACACTAGCATTGTCCAATTGAATAGGCTTTCTGGCCAGGGAGGGCTTGAAACCATCTGGAGCACTGAGCAAGACAATGAATTAGTTCCTTTGCTTGGGTAAGGTGGCAGAACCAATTGCAAGGGTGGCAAGGCTCTTTGGTGTCTTGACCACTGGGAATCTGATTGCAATGGAGAAGGGGGAAGGGAGTTGAAACAATCCGCACTCAGATCTTGACAGAGTGCATTCCAACCTGTATTGCTTAAATGGTAGTCCCAACCAGCATCTTTGTTCCTTTGCAAATGGTGATACAGCCTGATTTGGAAACTCCATGTGGCACAGGTATGCCTAATTCAGGGGCTCAAATAAAGAGCCATATTGGCCCTGGAGCCTAGTCTTCACCCACTCGTACCCCCATTCAGGCAGCTGAGCTGAGCCATATCCCTGTATGTCACTGAGTATGTAGTTTATAGCCTCACCCAACCAGGAACCCTGGCCTGAGTATCTGGGAAGCTGCATAGCCCAGAAATGTAATTCCTGAATGGAAATCTTGAGTGGAGAGACTAGATAACTACACTGCCTGTCAGCAGAGCAAAGCAGGTATTCCCATCTGGCCAAAGAACTTGAGGTATAAGCCATTTCCTCCAGGAGAAGAGAAAAACAAAAGTACAGAAAGTATGTTTAAAGCAAAAATGGCTGAAAATTTTCTAAACTTGGGGAGGGAAATGGATATCCAGATTCATGAAGCCCAAAGAACCTGAATAAGGCTACTACTGAGACACAGTATAATTTAACTGTCAGAAGTCAAAGACAAAGCAAGGGGTTTGAAAGCACCAAGAGAAAAACAAGATACATGCAAGGTAACACTCCCATAAGATTGAGGCAGATTTCTCAACAGAAAATTTTCAGGCTAAGAGAATGAGATGATATATTCAAAATAGTGAAAGAAAAAACCCTATCAACCAAGAATTCTATACCCAGTGAAGCTGTCCCTCAGAAATGAAAGAGAAATAAAGGTATCTCTGAACAAATAAAAGTTAAGGGATTTGATCATCACAGGACCCTTCCTTATAAGAAATGCTAAAGAGAATTCCCTGATTGGAAGTAAAGGGACACTAATTAACCTCATGAAAACATAAGAAGAAAGCATAAAACTCATTAGTAATGGTAAATATATAGTGAAAGTTAGATTCTGCAACATGTAATGGTGGTGCATAAAACACTTAAAACTCTATTTTAAAAGCTAAATAACAAGTATAGCAACATTAACTGTAAGTACAATAATGTGTTATTGATAAACATTATAAGAATCTGTAAACTGTAACATCAATAAGCTAAGCCCTCCAGATGGAGGAAAAGTTTAAGAATGCTATAAAAATTAAGTTGCTCATTTAAAATTGTTTTTATAATAATAAGGAATTTTTGTAAGCTTCATGGTGAGGTGAACACAAGAAAAAAAAACCCTATGAAGTACACAAAAGAATATGATAAAGAAGTCAGAGCATATTAAAATCAAAAGAAAGCAAAACACAAATTAGACCCATTGACAAATGGAATCAAATTAAGAGCCCAGAAATAAACCCACATGTATAAAGTCAACTTATATGACAAAGGAGCCAAGAGTATTCAGTGGAGAAAACAGGCTCTCTTCAATAAATGGTGCTGGGAAAATTGATCTTCATATGTGAAATAATGAGACTAGATCCCTTATTTTATCACTCACAAAAATTTACTCAAAGTTCATTAAAGACTTAAACGTTAAGATCAAACCCCTAGGACTCCTAGAAGAAAACATAGGGAAAATGCTCCTTGACATGGGTCTTGGCAAGGATTTTTTTAGATATGTCACCTAAAGTGCCAGCAATAAAAAATTTCATAAATGGGACTACATCACACTTAAAGCCTTCTAAACAAAATGAAAAGACCACCTATACAAGGGAACAAACATGGGCAAATCCAAGACCAAGTAAGTGGTCAATATCCAAAATATATTTAAAAAACTCATACAACTCAGTAGCAAAGGAAGGTCCCAATAATCAGAAAAAAAGAGAAATGGACAAAGAACTTGAATAGACACTTTCCCAAAGAACATATACAAATGGCCAACAAGTACATTGAAATATGCTCAGTATCACTATCATTAAGGAAATGCAAATCAAGATGACAAGGATATCACCTCTATTAGAATGGCCATCACAAAAAAGACAAGAGATAACAAATGCTGGTATCGATGTGGAGAAAAGAGAACACTTGTGCCCTGTTGGTGGGACTGTAAATTAGGAAGGTGGTTCTGGAAAATAGGATGGAGTGTCTTCAAAAAAATTGTAAAGAGAATTGTCATATGACCCAGCAATTCCACTTTGGGTATTTATCAAAGGACATGAAAACACTATCTTGAAGAGGTAACTGTACCCTTTTGTTCATTGCAGCATTATTTACAATCCCTGGTGGCTCAGAGGTTAAAGCGTCTGCCTCTAATGCGGGAGACCCGGGTTCGATCCCTGGGTCGGGAAGATCCCCTGGAGAAGGAAATGGCAATCCACTCCAGTATTCTTGCCTGGAGAATCCCACGGACGGAGAAGCCTAGTAGGTTACAGTCCACGGGGTCGCAAAGAGTCGGACACGACTGAGCGACTGAACTGAACTGAAAACATGTAAACAAACTAAAGGGTCCAAAAATGGAAGAATGGTTAAAGAAGTTGTGGTAAAAATATACAATGAAATACTATTCAGCCATACAAATGAAGGAAATTCTGCCATTTATGAAAACATAGATGGACCTTGAGGGGATTATCCTAAAGAAATCAATCAGACAGAGAAAGACACGTACTGTAAGATCTCACATGTCAAATCTAAAAGCAAAACTCATGGAAAAAAGAGACTAGATTTGTGGTTGCCAGTGACAGTGGGTTGAGGGTGGAGTAATTGGATGAGAGCCTTCTATTAAAAAAACAACAACAAACAAACAGCAAACAAATGCTTGATTATCTATCAGAGCCCTTGTTTCTTGGGTTGGTTTTTAACTCCTCCCTTTCATTTTGCCTTCTGGATAGTCCAAGCTTTGTACATTCTGGGCTTCCCAATCAAGATCCATGCAACAAGAACATGCATTGAGAAGAGAGGCAAATATGAGTGAAGTCAAATTGTGATGGTTTATTTAGCTTTTCCCAAACCACTCTTAAGTCCCTAACAATTCCTGTGGTATATACACTCCATGCTCAAGCCAGTATTGATACATCATGGTTGGAAGGTTTCTCCTTCAAGATAGTGACAGGTCTATTCCCATCAAAACATTTTTCAAGTAGTGGGTGTTTGTCTGGCAGAAAAAAAAAAAAAAAAGAGTACAAAGGAAGGACATTTGATCCTTGACAGCCCGGCCAGACAGATCAGAACTCCAGCTGTGCTCTCAGCTGGTAGTCTTATTCTCTTGGCCTGTGGCATCTTTTATATCTTGTAAGAAAGGAGAGACCTAGCAAGGACACCTCATTGTCCAACCTAATAGAGCAGGAACCATGATCTAAACCTTAAATCATTTTTGGACAGGAGGAAACGTTAATGCGTTTTTATAAACTTAAGAGAAAAAGTGCAATGTCTCTTCTGCGGATTTCACTTGCCTGTTTGTTTTGACTGAAACATTAAATAATCCCAGCTGAAAGTATCTTCTTTAGAAACTACAAGATGGATCCTCCTTGGTTCTGTAGGCTTCTAACTAATACCAAGGTCTTGTTAAGCATATCTTCTATGTGATAGATTTATCTATCAGATTCTTTTTTTGTAGCACAATTTCTGAAAAATATGTTATATTTATTTTTTCCTAAATGACTTCAGGAAATCATGATAGAGTTTTTCTAGCTTAGAATATAGGCTTTTGGAAAAAACAGTCTGTATTACATCTTGATGCTGTTCCTTCTCTGCTCCATCCAGCGTTTCTTCCATCTCTTTTGCATCCAATCTCATTTTTGAGTTCCTTCCATTTTTGTACTAAAATCCTCATGTCTCTGCTCTCGATGAACAAAAGAAAATCCTTTCCTAGATGCTTCTACTTCATTTAAAATCATCTAGTTTATCTTTTTCTTTTGGTTTCCTAAATTTGTTACAGAAAATAATGTGATACCAACTACCTTCCTACTTCTTCTCAAACCCTTTGTAATTGGGCTTCTTCCCCAGTGCTTTGCTAAAATCATTCTCTCGAAAATCCTGAGTTCAATTTTGTTGAATTGTTAAGTTGTCAAACGCTTTTGGTTTTTATAATTTTCTCACCATCACTGACTTTCCTTCTATTTATGTCCCTTTAAAAAAAATTCTACCCATTCACATCCTCTTTCTAAAATCCTTCACTTCCTGAAGCAGAATGTTGCCATGCCATTCTCTTCTCAGCATCAGTAACAGACTCTCAATGTGGTTTGTAGATTCTTCTATTGAAGCAGGAGATAGTTGGGCCCCAGGGCTGAATAGTTTCTCCCTAGTAGACAGAAACTCCACAATAGCAGAAACTCCAAAAAGGTAGGATGATGGAGGAGGCTGGGTCCTGCCCAGAAGATAAAAAACCACATATTCTTCATTCTAGAAGTCAAGACCACCTTCTGACTACGTCCGCAGAAAGACTTGTTGGAGGTCAAAAGGGAGCAGGTGTCACCTCATAGAAAGTGATGTCAACCAGCCATTGTCCTCTTCACTAGAATCCATCTTGGCTCAGAGAGAGTTGCACCCTCATGGTGATTTGAATCACTTTTATGGGACTTTTCTTCCAGGTTTCCTTTGATCAATCATCTCGATTTGGCTGGCTCTGAGTCTGTATTTGGTTTATCTCAGCAACCTCCCATGTATGCACACCTGCTCCCTTTTGACCTCCAAGGAGAGTGCAACTCTCTCTGAGTCTGCCCATGTGTCTGTTCACACATACTCTCTTTCTTCTAATAAACACTTGTTTCACTACTTTCTATCTCTCAGTGGAAACTGATTTCTACACAGCAGACAGGCTCAGGGCCTTATTACTGGTCCCTGGTGGTATAGTGGCTAGGATTCAGCTCTCTCCCTACTGCTGCTCAACCTCAATCTCTGGCCAGAGACTGAAATCATCCTTAGAGCCACTGCAGGTCGAGGCCAGAGGAGATCACTATCAACTGGTCCCTGCTTATTACACGGCCAGCCCTAGGTTTTTCCACTTGTCGCCATACACTCCATGCTTCAGCCAGCCTGAATTAACTTGTAGTTCCTCGAATATAGCTTACTCTGTCCCATCGTTGAACTTTCCTTATCCTGTTTCCCTTTCTGGAACATTCCTTCATGTTTATTAGTCTTACTTATACTTACTTATACTGTGTTGTTGTTAGATGTTTATTCCTGTTCCATCCAAGATTGTAAGCTCCTAACATCCAAAATGGTAAGTCCTTTTACTGTTGCGTCTTCACCACTCAATGCAATGCCTTTCACTTAGTAGTTGTTCAGTGACTATTTGTTGAGTGACTGCACGTATTATGGTAAAATCAATGCAGCATTCAATCCTGCTGCCAGGACTCTCGATGCGCTTTCTCTCTTTTTTCCCTATTGGTCTTAACCTTGTTTAATCTCCTTGAATCTCTCAGTCTGTCATAGTAGCCTCTTGTCTTACTGAAACCAAGCAGGACCCTGAGTAGCTCCTGGGCACAGGAACCTTTCTGTCCAGCCTCCACGAACTTCCCTGAGTTCCAAAGGGCAGATTCATACTGGTGTTAATCAGGAAAAGGAGGAGATGTAGGGCCAGGGGACGAGCAGCCAGGAACAGAGCAGCCTTGGGCAGGGTCCTAATTCTGCCTCAATGGATACACATAACAATGTCTTTTAAGAACTTTACAGAGCTAAAACCTAAAGTCCCCAACAAATGGAGGATATCAGCGTTCTTCATTCCAGAGAAGACCACTTGAGGACAGATTAAAGGAACCACTTAACCTTACCATGTCTAACTCTTAGTGACCCCATGGACTGTAGCCCACCAGGTTCCTCTGTCCATGGGATTCTCTAGGCAAGAATACTGGAGTGGGTTGCCATTCCCTTCACCAGGGGATCTTACCAACCCAGGGATCGAATTCAGCTCTCCTGCATTGCTGCTGCTGCTAAGTCGCTTCAGTTGTGTCCGACTCTGTGCGACCCCATAGACAGCAGCCCACCAGGCTCCCCTGTCCCTGGGATTCTCCAGGCAAGAACACTGGAGTGGGTTGCCATTTCCTTCTCCGATGCAGGAAAGTGAAAAGTGAAAGGGAAGTCGCTCAGCTGTGTCTGACTCTTAGCGACCCCATGGACTGCAGCCTACCAGGCTCCTCCATCCATGTGATTTTCCAGGCAAGAGTACTGGAGTGGGGTGCCGTGAATTCTTTACTGTCTGAGCCATATGACTATCCCATATTACTAATGAGATAACTCCTTTGTAAAGAGCTGCAATGACTTTTTCCAAGATGACCCAGAAAATGAAGAAATCACCATCTGAGCCACCAGGGAAGCCCCTGTCCTTGAACCACTGTTATAAAACTCCTTACTAAACCCTCCCAGGTTAGGACACTGTTTTTCCATGGCAGGGGCCTGCTGTGTCCTCCTTTACCTGTCAAAGCAATAAAGTTTTTTCATTTTTTCCCTTTGTTGTTCAGTCATTCAGTCTTGCCCCAACTCTTTGCAACCCCAAGAACAGCAGCACACAAAACTTTGTCTCCGAGATTCAATTCGGCACCAAGAACAGGGACTGAGTTTTTGGCATTAGGACTTCTGTTTCAGAGTCTTTCTCATTCATTGTCTGAGACATGGCTGTAGAGTGATGTTCATAAGGTACAACTCTGACCATGTTACTTCTTTGCTAAGTGATTTTCCTTTTTTTTAAAAAAATGTACTATTAAAAATTTTTGTAAATTATGAAAGTATGATGCTAAGTAATTTGCACAAGCAGTGACTCCTCTCTGCTTGTTTTATAAAGGTCACACCTAAGGAATTTCTATAGGCAGTTCCTTTTTTTTTTTTTAATGCTTTCCTGTTTTTGTTTCTCTCACCAGCCTTGGTCTAACTAACCTCCACTCTAGTACGCAGATTACCTGATCCATGGCTTTCTGTGTATGTTGTTCTCCCTTAGTTATTAGAGTGACTTTCTAATGAAATTTTAGCTATGCTCAGCTCACTTGCCACTTCTCCATAAATATTTCTCTTACCCTCCCTGGGGCACAATACAGCTTCTTTCTTCTGCGTTCCAAAGCAAAGTGCTTTGAGTGAGTGAAGTCGCTCACTCGTGTCTAAATCTTTGCAACCCCATGTACTATAACCTACCAGGCTCCTCTGTGCATGGGATTTTCCAGGAAAGAGTACTGGAGTGGGTTGCCATTTCCTTCTCCAGGGAATCTTCCTAAGACAGGGATGAACCAGAGTCTCCCACATTGCAGGCAGATGCTTTACCATCTGAGCCACCAGGGAAACCTGTTAACAAGTGCCTACCTTCTTTAGGCACTTGTTATACCCCACCCTTAGTTAAGGATCTTTGTATATGCAATTTAGTGATAACATGAGAATGGATCATATTCATTTACCCATTTTTTTTATTCCTCAGAGTGCCTTGACCATATATGCTCAGTAAATGTTTGTTGGATCAAATATGCTAAAGATATTGTTAGAGGAAACACAGACAGAAACCACCCACCTAGCCAGGCACCACAGCAATCATCTGCATGAGTTATTTCACAACATAAGTCCTGGTAAGGAACATGGAACTAACAAGCTATCAACAACCAGAAGAATTTGGGAAAGGTCAAAAGGAGACGCCAGAGACAACTCAGAAACTCGTCCTATTAACATAAAAATTGAGAGTGCAAGCCACGTGGGAGAGTGCTTCTCCTGGGTTCCCTTACCCTCCTGCTCTCCAACTGGGCGCCCCTTCCTACTAAAGTCTCTTGCTTTATTGGCATAATGTGTCTCCTCAGACGATTCATTTCTGAGCCCACCCTCGGGCCCTAGAAGGGGTCCCCTGTCCTGTAACAATATTACAATGTAATGCTAGGTTTTAAATCACAGTAAGTTATATATTTCACTTCTTTTTATTATATAAAAAACTATGGATAGCAACCACATACAAAAACCTAGTGGTATTATTTCATTAATGCTTTTCTTTTTCAAGTATAGGACCTTCCCTAACTTAAATGAAAGGAAAATTAGCTCAGTTATACAGGGCATGCAATTCATCCATCTGTAAAATACAATAAATAACATGAATATTAAACATGCTTCTTATATTTAAAAATTAAAAGATATGGTAGCTAAAACATTTACAAAAAAAAAAAAAAAACAGTGAGGCTCATCCCATATTTTAAAAACTGTCCTCACTTATTTATGCCTTCCAGTTTTTCTTATGCTGTCGGGTTGTCAAAGGAAAGAACTGTTGGTCTTGTTATGTTCTGCCATAATGACCATTTCCTTTAGACTCTGCAGACAATAAAATACTTGGTGTGTAAACAAACAAGTACTGTGCTGCAATGTCACAACCAAGGGTTCATGATTTTCTTTCCATTTCTTCATTTTATGGGTCATCTTGGAAAAGCCATTTCAGCTCTTTAAAAGGGAGTTTTCTCACTAGTAATATGGGATATTGTTGTTGTGAAGTCACTCAGTCGTGTCCAACTCTTTGTGACCCCATGGACTGTAGCCCATCAGTCTCCTCCATCCATGGAATTTTCTAGGCAAGAATACTGGAGTGGGTTGCCATTTCCTTCTCCAGTAATATGGGATAGGTATGACCTAACCTAGGCTCCCTGGTGGCTCAGAAGATAAAGAATCCACCTATACTGCAGGAAACCTGGGTTTGATCCCTGAGTTGGGAAGATCTGGAGAAGGGAATGGCAACCCACTCCAGTATTCTTGCCTGGAGAATTCCATGGATAGAGGAGCCTGGTGGGTCACAAAGAGTCGGACAGGATTGAGCAACTAACACTTCCACGTCCTTAACCTGAATGAGGACAGGAAGTTTGCTTACGTGACACATGAAGCTCTCTTACTCTATTTTATTTTTCACCTCCTCTGAATATTTCATTTAGTCATGATTACCCTAAGGTCTCTTAGTGAATTCCTTCGACATTATCAATGCATCACAATCATACATGTTTTAGAGAAGGTTGATAGAAGTCAAGTGGGCCTTAGGAAGCATCACTATGAACAAAGTTAGTGCAGGTGATGGAAGTCCAGCTGAGCTATCTCAAATCCTAAAAGATGATGCTGTAAAAGTGCTGCACTCAATATGCCACCAAATTTGGAAAACTCAGCAGTGGTCACATGTCTGGAAAAGGTCGGTTTTCATTCCTATCCCAAAGAAAGGCAATGCCAAAGAATGCTTAAACTACTGCACAATTATACTCATCTCACACTCTAGTAAAGTAATGCTCAAAATTCTCCAAGCCAGGCTTCAACAGTATATGAACCAGATGTTCAAGCTGGATTTAGAAAAGGCAGAGGAACCAGAGATCAAATTGCCAATATCTGCTGGATCATTAAACAGCAAGAAAGTTCCAGAAAAATATCTACTTCTGCTTTATTGACTATGCCAAAGACTTTGACTGTGTGGACCACAACAAACTGTGGAAAATTCTTAAAGATATGGGAATACCAGACCATCTGACCTGCCTCTTGAGAAATCTGTATGCAGGTCAGGAAGCAACAGTTAGAACTGAACATGGAACAACAGACTGGTTCCAAATAGGAAAACGAGTATGTCAAGGCTGTGTTGTCACCCTGCTTATTTAACTTATATGTGGAGTACATTATGAGAAACACTGGGCTGGATGAAGCACAAGCTGGAAACAAGATTGCTGGAAGAAATATCAATAACCTCAGATAGGCAGATAACACCACCCTTATGGCAGAAAGCAGAGAAGAACTAAAAAGCCTCTTGTTGAAAGTGAAAGTGGAGGATGAAAAAGTTGGCTTAAAGCTCAACACTCAGAAAATAAGATCATGGCATCTGATCCTATCACTTCATGGCAAATAGATGGGAAAACAGTGGAAACAGTGACAGACTTTATTTTGGGGGGCTCCACAATCACTACAGATGGTGACTGCAGCCATGAAATTAAAAGACGCTTACTCCTTGGAAGAAAAGTTATGACCAACCTAGATAGCATGTTAAAAAGCAGAGACATTACTTTGCCAACAAAGGTCCATCTAGTCAAAGCTATGGTTTTTCCAGTAGTCATGTATGGATCTGAGATTTGGACTATAAAGAAAGCTGAGCACTGAGGAATTGATGCTTTTGAACTGTGGTGTTGGAGAAGACTCTTGAGAGTTCGTTGGACTGCAGGGAGATCCAACCAGTCCATCCTAAAGAAAATCAGTCCTAAATATTCACTGGAAGGACTGATGCTGAAGCTGAAACGTCAATTCTTTGGCCACCTGATGCGAAGAACTGACTCATTGGAAAAGACCCTGATGCTGGGAAAGATTGAAGGCAGGAGAAGAGGACAACAGAGAATGAGATGGCTGGATGGCATCACCAACTCACTGGACATGAGTTTAAGTAAACTCCAGGAGTTGGTGATGGACAGGGAGGCCTGGCGTGCTGCAGTCCATGGGGTCACAAAGAGTCAGACATGACTGAGTGACTGATCTGAACTGATAATGTGCTCAGTACTGCATAGGACATATTGGTAGACTTCATTCTCTGTGCATAGAAGCCCTCTCTAGATGTTCTTTTGTCACTAAGTTGTGTCCGACTCTTTTGTGACCCCATGAACTGTAGCCCTCCAAGCTCCCTCTGTCCATGGGATATCCCAGGCAAAATTACTGGAGTGGGTTGCCATTTCCTTTTCCAGAGGACATTCCTGACCCAGAGATTGAATCCATGTCTCCTGCATTGCAAGTGGATTCTCTACCACTGAGCCATTTGTGTATGGATGCATGCTAAGTCAATTCAGGCTCCTCTGCTCATGGAATTCTCCAGGCGAGAATACTGGAGTTGGTTGCCATTTCCTGCTCCAGAGGATCTTCCCGACCCAGGGATGGAACCCTCTTCTCTTGCGTCTCCTGCATTGGCAGGTGGATTCATAAAATAAAGAAATCAGAGGACTCTGCAGGAGAGGTCGCAGACAAAGCAGAGATGTCTATGCCCTTGCCATGGTCATATATCTCAGAATGGTCAAACATCGTGACAGATTACTCTCTCAGATAAAGAAAACTGCTTTTATGAACAGCCCCCAAGGATAGACACAGGCCAGTCTGGCATCTGCCACAGAGCATGCACATCTGGGAGAACTGCTTCAGGTCAGGAAGTATTTCTTCTGCTAGAATGAACCTCATGTGGGAGTCTCTTCTGAAATATGAGCACAAAGACACATTGAGTGTCATCTGTAAGTGATAAAAATTATCTTTGCTTATTAGCAGGGTTAATGGGCACCTTTCAGCAGGTCTTGTTTTAAACTGAGTTTTCTCAGGCATGAATGAAGAGGCTTTTGAAATTTCAACAGGCAAAAAAAGAAGTTAACACACTTTTCCTATGATAACCTTGTTGACCATATAGAAACATCATAAGCAAACTATATTTTAGTGATCTCAGTATCTTTTCACAGAGATCAATAGGAAACCACAGATGGGCTTCAGCAATCGAACCAACATTTCATCAGTGGCTTCCCTTGCTAACCCCAAACAGTTCATAGACAGCCGCATATTTTCTTTCCTTTCCTCTTGAGAGGCACTAAGTTATATGATGAGATGATGGGTATTAACATCAAATTACAGATGAAATGAGGACGTCGAGGTGGCTCAGTAGTAAAGAATCCGCCTGCCAATGCAGGAGATGCAAGAGATGCAGGTTTGATCCCTGGGTCAGGAAGATCCCCTGGAGGAGGAAATGGCAACCCACTCTAGTATTCTCACCTCGAAATCCCATGGACAGAGGAGCTTGGTGGGAGAGAATCCAGGGGGTCACAAGGAGTTGAACACAACAGAGCAACTAAGCAATATGTGTATACACATATACACACACACACATATATAGTTTCCTCAACACTGTTTATTGAAAAGACTATTCTATTTCCACTGAGTTTTCAAAGATGATATTGGCTATATATATGTGAGTTTCTTTCTGGGCTGCTTATTCTCTTCCATCATGGTATGTGTCTGTTTTTATTGCCATAACCAAACTGGGTTTTTTTTTTTTTTTCCTATGTATCTGTATTATCATGAGTAACAGGTTCTCTGTTAAATTCCAGTCTTTCATTTTTATTTTATTTATTTAGGGCTGCATTGCATGATGTGGGATAATTTCCCTGACCAGAGGTTGAACCTGTGCTTACTGCATTGGAAGCACGGAGTCTTAACCACTGGACCATAAAGGAAGTCCTAGCATCACACTGCTTTAATTCCTGTGGCTGTGTGGTGGGTGAGGAAGTGTGATGCCTCCATCTTTGTTGTTCTTTCTTAACACTGCTTTGACTATCTGGGGTATTTTGTGGTTCCATTTGAATTTGACTTTTGTTGTTGTTGTTGTTATTTCTAGAAAAACTGCCATTTGGTTTGATATACTGAATCTGTGGACTGTATGCTAGAAAGCATAGCTATTTAAACAATATCAGATCTTCCAATCCATGACTGGGGTGTTTCTATGTATTTGTCTTAATTCCTTTCATTAGTATTTTGCAGATTTCAGTGCATAAGTCTAGGAATGGCATTCAAGTTCCCTAACTAAATCCAATGCTTCTTTTTCTTGAAATTGCTACTTTTTGAAGCAGGGCCTACCTTCTTGAATAAAAGTAATTTGGCCACTTTTAAGTAAATGCATTTTATAAATTGAGTACTTCCTACACAACTACCAGTTATGCTAGGTTTCTAACATGTCCAGTAGATAGCCTTTATCACATATTCTGGGCAAAGTTTTAGCATGAATTTTACACACAAGCCATACAAATACATATTGCTTTGATGAGCACCTGCCTGGACCCTTACGCTAGAAACTTAAGTTTTTTGAGAAAATGCTTCTGAATTATCCCGTACTTAAGCAGTCATAATATTAAAGGATGTTCACTAAACATGAGCTGATTAAGCTGTTTGCTTTGTATTCTTTATTAGGGTTGCTGCTGCTAAGTCACTTCAGTCGTGTCTGACTCTGTGTGACCCTATAGACGGCAGCCCACCAGGCTCCACCGTTCCTGGGATTCTCCAGGCAAGAACATTGGAGAGGGTTGCCATTTCCTTCTCCAATGCATGAAAGTGAAGTCGTGTCTGACTCTTAGTGACCCCATGGACTGCAGCCTTCCACGCTCCTCCGTCCATGGGATTTTCCAGGCAAGAGTACTGGAGTGGGGTGCCATTGCCTTCTCCCTTTATTAGGGTTAATTCATCTTAAAAGAAATCTTTTTAAAAGCAAACCATTAGTAAGTCATTATAACCTTATTAATACTCTTAAGACATAGGAAAAGGTGTAGAGACATTGGTTTGTATAATTATTAACATCCCGTGTATGAGTCTGATGATAGAAGAGAAGGCTTTTTCTTTCGAAAGCAAAAACCCCCAAAACCTAATAACCTCAGACAATCATGTTGACCAAATACAATAAGGCTTAGGGCAAAATATTAAGAATACAAAGTGGTAGCTAGAATGATGAGTCTATTAAGTACTGGAGTTATATCATGATGTATGGTCTTTCATTCAAACTTCAGAGAATCTGTTAAGAAAGAAAATATAAATGTAGGATTCCAGAAGGCAGGAACAATCTTGAACTGTTAAGTTCCTCTGAAAAATGATCTCAGCACAACTGGGCTGAAGAGTGAAAGCAAGTTGATTTATGTCAAAATAAATTACTGAGTGCCATTTCTGAAGACCCAGAGGGCTCTGTAGGTTGCATATTAGTGGGTTTCTATCTAATTTTAGGGATCAGGACATTTCTGTTCACTTCACCATTTTTCTCTCTTTACCAAAGGAGATCAAAATAAGTGCCATTTACTGAGAACTAACTGATAGCTTCCCCAGGTTGCAATGTTTTAATTAAAGAGAGAAAAAGAAAAGGCCACATTCTGCTGTTCAGTGAAGGGAGTCCTTTATGAAAGCGTTATAAAAGCTGGAGACAGATTTTTATTTGATAATGAGAAACAAAATGTGTAAAAAAGAAATTGGAAAAATGACTTTAAGCAATGGATGGATTTTCTTTCTTTGTAAATAACTTTAGAGGAAATTAGCACATTTTGAAACTAGATTTGCTTTTACTGTATAAAAAAAGCATAAAAAGCTTTTGGATATGCCGAGATTGATAAATCGGGCACAAAAGCTGGCCCTTTAATAGTCTGAAACATTTACTTCTATTGCTTTTCTTTTCTAATTTCTTCATCATACCTGCATAGAAATATTTAAAGCCATGTGGTTTACAAGGAGCAATGCATTATTTTGAAATCTAAATTTTTCAAAGGCATAATTACTTACTATATTTTAGTTGCATGATTTGAATTATGGCAATAAAAGACTGGAACTATAAAGAAACATTTTCTTAAGCCAGTTTTTGTGCAAATAATATTTTTTCTAGAAATGTAACTTACAGAAATTTTATAAAAATAATAAATTTTCATTTATAAGAAATTTCCAACTCAGTTTTAATAATGCACCTGCTAAATTTTTTTAACCACAGAAATGAATGTCTATTTTTTTAAAAAAGAAATAATTATCTTGTGACATCTACAAAGAAAGGTCAGACAATTTTACATTTTCTCACTCAGTGAAAAAAAGGCAAATTAAAAAGAACAATTGACCTTTTCCTTTTCTACCCTCTCTTGCAAATATAGAACAGTCTGTCAATCTTATTTCAATAAGTAGCATAAAAAGCAAAGCAAGTAAACAAAAAATGAACTGTGCTGTTCAACTGGTCTCCTTAGACTGTTGCCCTAGACAGGCTCTGAATATTTTGGAACAAGAAGCCAGGCCTGCTTTGCTTCTCTATCTAATTTTACACAGAACTAGGACAATGGTAACATGTCATCACTGAGGGCATGCAGTGCAAGATTTATCTTCTTGTGTTCAAACAAATCATTAGATTTATCTTTTTTGGTATCATAGGTCTTCATTGAGTCAAATAAACCATATTTTGTTTACTACACTGGAAAGATATAAATGCTAAATACTGTTTAACTTCATTTTATGAGAGTGAATAATATATTCTTCTTTCCAGTGACCTTTTACTGCCTCGTGAATAAAGAAATAATTTGCTAGTCAGAAATAGCAGCAAGAGAGTGATGGGATTTATGAGCAGCCCAGCCCTCCTAAAACTGAGAGATAAACATGATAGTTTCAGAATAAAAATAGAGAACTTTCCTGTACCCCATTCTCCAAAACTTTTGCCAACTTTATATCATCCAGTAAATAATCCACAGGGTTTAAAGGGTAGACAACTCATCAATCTTTTGCAACAGAAAAATGAAGTCAAAACTGGTGATAGATATGATACTTTGCCAAACTCTTGAGCATTTACTCCTTTAAAAAATATCAAAAAAAGAATACAGAAAACAAAAAGGTAAAGAAGGTACTTTCACAAGAGAAAAAAAAAAAAAAAAAGCCTGATAACACCAAAAGCAAATTAGACAGTCTAGTAGTCAAGATTAGCGGTTTTGGAACTTGATAGTCAAACACTTTGTAGTGGTGTAATATTGAACAGGTCAGTTGCTTCCTGAATCTCAGCTTCCCCTAGTATAAGGTGGAAATCGTATCAGTTCCTACCTTATAGTGACGGTAAGATAATTAAACGACATGAGAGATGTAGACCATCTTACATTGTGCCTGCTGCTGCTGCTGCTGTTGCTGCTGCTGCTAAGTCACTTCAGTCGTGTCCGACTCTGTGCGACCCCATACACAGTAGCCCACCAGGCTCCCCCGTCCCTGGGATTCTCCAGGCAAGAACACTGGAGAGGGTTGCCATTTCCTTCTCCAGTGCAGGAAAATGAAAAGTGAAAGTGAAATCGCTCAGTCGTGTCCAACTCTTAGCGACCCCATGGACTGTAGCCCATCAGGCTCCTCCATCCATGAGATTTTCCAGGCAAGAGTACTGGAGTGGGGTGCCATTGCCTTCTAGTACATTTTAAACATTTGATAAATATTAGTTACTATTCATTTTATTTAACAGATGGAGTTTCTTACCATGTATGCTTACATTATGGCCACATATGTTAAGATTGTGGTCACCCAGCAAATATTTGCAAAACAGAGTCCATCAGTTCATTGTCTAATTTCTCTTGAAGTGTTTTGGACAATTTCTTCTGAGATTTCCTGGTCTTGACATTGTGTCAGAATCTAGTAGCCTCAGAGAAACTTAAAAACCAAGTACTCAGGGGTTCTACTTACAATAGAGAAAGCTGGAAAGAATTTTGCTACCATTCTTAGACACTAGGGCTTCCCTGGTGGCTCAGAGGTTAAAGCATCTGCCTCCAATGCAGGAGACCCGGGTTCGATCCCTGGGTCGGGAAGATCCCCTGGAGAAGGAAATGGCAATCCACTCCAGTATTCTTGCCTGGAGAATCCCATGGATGGAGAAGCCTAGTAGGTTACAGTCCACGGGGTCGCAAAGAGTCGGACACGACTGAGCGACTTAACCTTAACCTTAATAACCTTAGACACTAAGAAAATGATGGCTAGTCTACAAAATCCTAACCTTTCTTGAATGCATTATAGAGCTGAGGTCAGAGGGAAAGCCTCAGGCTAATGGTAGAACAGAAACATTAATTAAAAAAAAAAAATACTCCAAGGACCTAGAGACTGTCATACTGAGTGAAGTAAAGTTAGACAGAGAAAGACAAATATCATATGGTATCACTTATGTGTGGAGATCAGCCCTGGGATTTCTTTGGAAGGAATGATGCTAAAGCTGAAACTCCAGTACTTTGGCCACCTCATGCGAAGAGTTGACTCACTGGAAAAGACTCTGATGCTGGGAGGGACTGGGGGCAGGAGGAGAAGGGGACAGCAAAGGATGAGATGGCTGGATGGCATCACTGACTCGATGGACGTGAGTCTGAGTGAACTCCGGGAGTTGGTGATGGACAGGGAGGCCTCGTGTGCTGCGATTCATGGGGTCACAAAGAGTCGGACATGACTGAGCGAATGAACTGAACTGAACTGATGTGTGGAATCTAAGAACATGGTGGATTCATGTTGATGTATGGCAAAACTAATACAATATTGTAAAGTACTTAGCCTCCAATTAAAATAAATAAGCTTAAATTAAAAAAATAAAGACATGGTACAAATGAACCTATTTACAAATAGAATTAGACTCACAGATGTAGAAAACAAATTTTTGGTTATCAGGAGGGAAACGGGAGGAAGGATAAATTGGGAGATTGGGATTGACATGTATACACTATTGCATATAAAAAAAATAACTAATAAAGGCCTACTTTATAGCACAGGGAACTCTACTCAATACTCTGTAATGGCCTTTATTGAAAAACAATCTAAAGAAGAGTGGATATATCTACTTTGCTGTATACCTGAAACTAACACAATACTGTAAATCAACTATACTCCAATAAAAAGCGATTATAAATAAATAAGACATGGGATAAAGTAATAGGAAAAAAAAACCCTCCAGAAATACAGCCATTACCTAAGCATCAAGTGCCATTGGAGGAATTTGACCCTAAAGGTGATCACAGCTAAAGCAACCCAAATCCATGTCAAGTCATCATTACACTGATTCAATTCCCATGCTAATAACACACCAAATGAAACTATGTGCCATTTCCAGGCACAAATACCATTTGCCTAATACACTATTATGCAATATAAGGTGTCTAGCATGCAAACAAGAATTATGAGAAACATAAAGAGGAAACAAAAAAATAACACATTGTCAAGGAAATCAACAGAACCAGACTCCAGTATGATCCAGATATTTGTACTGTCACACGAGGCATTTAAAATAACTATGATTAATGTATTATATGACTTTTGGTAGAAAAAAAATGGATAAATATGGGAACAGCTGGGGAGTTACAGATGAAGAAAAGTATAAGAAAAATTAAATAAGAACACAGAAACAAAATAAACAATGAAATAAATGAAAAATCTTTTGATAGTCTCATCAGAAGGAAAGAATTCAACACAGGTGAGGAAAGTGTGAACTGAAGACAGGTCAATATTAATTACCCAAACAAAGCACAAAAAAACCAAAAAGAGTACAGAATGAACCAGAACATTTGATGGCAGTGGACAGTATCAAACAGTTAAACATACATATAACTTCAATCCAAGAAAGAAAAGATAGAGGATGGGGCAGGAAAAATATCTGAAGAAATAACGGCTGAGAATTTTCCAGAATTAATCAGACACCAAAACACAACTCCGGAAAGCTTTAGTGGAAACCAAGCAGAGCAAATACCCAAAAAACACACCCCCCAAAAATCAAACTGCTGAAAACCAAAGACAAAGACCTGAAAGCATCTGGAAAAAAGACAGATAATATCCAGAGAAACGAAGACTCACATTGGACTTATCATTAAAAATAGTGATAGAACAAGCAAACAACAAATTCAAATGCATCGTTTGACAGGTCTGGAGCAGTTACTGTTTGCTGCTAAGTTTTCCCCACAGATGCACCAAAAACTTATCTTGCAGTTTATTTCTGATTATGGCAACCAAGATTGGATGAGGGAACATAGGTGTTTTGAAAACATCAAGAAAGAGAGAGAATTTTTTTTTAATTCAGATACAACTCTGTGAATAGTGACAAGGCTGTTACATTCCCAAAAAAGACAAATTTGAGTTTATGTGAGAAAATGAAACTCAATAAAGACATAGAAAACCTGAGCAACAGAATTAATAGACTGGACAAAATAATGACAGAAAACAGTCTTTCTCCAGTGCACATGTACTGTATACCAAAACTAGCCATATTCTGGCCAGAAAGAAAGCCTCAATGAAGTTTTGAAACTGAAATAATTTATGGCATGTTTTTTGAAGACAGAAGAATTTAACTAGAAAGTCATGCCAGAACAACTAAAAATATCAAGATATTAATATTTAAAGAGTAAATAATACACTTGTAAATAACCCAAGGGCAAAAAATAAAGTGAAATTTAGAAAATAATAAAAATAAATGATTTTCAAACTGGGGAATATCAGCGCATAGAGGGAAATTTATAATCTTAAATGCATTTCCTAGAAGGAATATAGAGTAAAAGTGAGATAACTCAGTTTCTATCTCAAGAAGCTAGGAAGAAAGAGCCCTAAAAACAAACCCAGACAAAGGAGAAAGAAGTAAATAAAAATAAGAGCAGAAATCAAAATAACAGGAAACATAAAGAAATTCAACAAACCCAAAGTTGATTTCTTGAAAATATTAACAAGAAGTCAAATCACAAATTATTACCATATCAGGAATGAAAAACTCAACAGTATTTCCAGATACAATTTTCAACAGAAATGTAATGGGAAGATATGAGCAAATTTATGATTTATAATTATTTAATAATTTAAGTGATACTGAAAAAATTCTAGGAAAATAGAAATTTTGAACAGCTCTCTTTCTATTAAAGATACTGAATTACTGAAAACCATCTCATAGATGCAGACATACAGAATAGACTTGTGGACATAGTGGGAGAAAGAGAAGGTGGTACAAATTGAGAGACCAATATTGAAACATATATATTACCATATGGAAAACAGATAGGCAGTGGGAATTTGCTGTATGACACAGGGAGCTCAAACCCAGTGTTCTTGGACAAGCTAGAGGGGTGGGATGTGTGGGAGGTGGGAGGGAGGTTCAAGAGGGAGGAGATATACGTGTAACTATGGTTGATTCATGTAGATGTATGGCAGAAGCCAACACAATATTGTAAAGCAATTATCCTCCAATTAAAAAGAATAAATTTTTAAAAACCTCATAAAGGAAACTTCACAACCAGATGGTTTTTTAGTAGTGAATTATTCCACATATTTAAGGAAGAAATCACATCATTATATACAAACTCTTGCAGAATACGGAAAGAAGGAACACTTGCCAATTCTTTTTTATGAAGTCAGAATAAACTTGATAGTAAAGCCTGATATGAGTATTACAAAAAGATGAAAGTAAAGGCTATTCCATGTCATGACACTGGATACAAAAATCCCAGTATAATATTAGCAACTTTAATACAGAGATATAAGTTAAAAAAAAAAAAAAAAAAATGTGAAAGTGTTAGTTGCCCAGTTGTGTCCAACTCTTTGTGACTCGATGGACTATAGCTCACCAGGCTCCTCTGTCCATGGGATTCTCCAGGCAAGAATCTGGAGTGGGTTGCCATTCCCTTCTCCAGGGGATCCTCCCAACCCAGGGTTTGAACTTGGGTGTTCTGCTTTGCAGGCAAATTTTTTACTATCTTTATGGTCAAGAAAAAGTACTTAACAGACGTCCATGGTCATTCCTTATAAAAATACTTGCTAAAATGAGAATACAAGGAAATTTTCTATTTCAATAAAGAGTAATTACAAGGCTTCCCTGTCTCAGTGGTAAAGAATGCGCCTGGCAATGCAGGAAACATGGGCTCGATCCCTGGCCCAGGAAGATCCCACATGCTGCAGGGCAACTAAGCCTGTGCACCACAGCTACTGAAGCCCAGGCTCCCTAGAGCCAATGCTCCACAAGGGAAGACACTGCAGTGGGAAGCCAGTGCACCGCAACTGGAGCGTAGCCCTGACTCACCGCAACTAGAGCAAAGCCTGTGCAGCAACAAAGACCCAGCACAGCCAAAGATAAATAAAATAAGCAAATACATTTTAAAAATAAAGAGCAACTACAAGTAAAATGAATAGAAAACTTCATGTTTAGTGATGAATAATTCGAAGATTTTCTGGGGTCAAGAAGCAGATAAAGTTATTTTGTTCTTATTCATTTCTAGGATTTATTAAACATTCTGTGTATCGGTGCTCTTTTTGTTAAATTCAAATCCAGTCCTATAATTTTTGGTATAATCCTTCAGTGAAATTGATACATTAATTAAAATGAGGGAATCATCACAGGACTAGTTTCAAAAGCGTAGTAAGGGATAATAAAACTAGTTGAAAAGGATCTGTACGGTATATCATTAATGAAATTAAAAAAAATTACAATCATGTTACACATGATTATTGTATCTACCTTTCTTCATAGCATAAAACTGGCTGGGAAGAATATTTTCCAATTTCCGAATAGCTGTGACTTCAGAGAAGATAAACAGAGGATATACAGTGATGATCCTAATGAAGATGAGCCGACAATTTTCAATGTTTGTGGGGCTTCCTAGGTGGTGCAGTGGTAAAGAATCTGCTTGCCAATGCAGAAGATGAAGGAGACATGAGTTCAATCCCTGGGTCAGGAAGATCCCCTGGAGGAGGAAATGGCAACCCACTCTAGTATTCTTGCTTAAAGAATCCCATGGACAGGGGAGCCTGGCACACTGTAGTCCAGAGGTTGCAAAGAGTCAAACAGGACTGAGCATGCATGCAAATAAAACTGGAGCACTTGAAATACTTAGCTTTTTTCACAGACATCTCTTAACTTTATGTTCTGCTAAAGTTTGAAAGCTTTCTTAATTAAAAAGAAAAAAATTACAGAGTTAGTGAACCTAATCTGGGATAACAGCAGTTTGCATGAAGAGACAGGAAACAGGTAAAGAAATAGAGCTGGCGCAGATTTAGAGAATGAATTTAGGGTTACTAGAGAGCAATGGGGGAGGGGATAGACTGGGAGTTTGGGATTGACACATACATACTACTATAGTTAAAACAGATAACGAACAAGGATCTACTGTATAGCACAGGGAACTCTGCTCAATATTCTGTAGTAACCTAAAGTGTTAGTAGCTCAGTCATGTCCGATTCTTTGTGACCCCATGAACTGTGGCCTGCCAGGTTCCTCTATCTATGGAGTTCTCCAGGTAAGAAATAGAGTGGGTCATCATTTCCTTTTCCAGGGGATCTTCCCAACCCAGGACTGAACCTGGGTCTCCTGCATTGGAGGCAGATTCTTTACCTGAGCCAGCAGGGAAGCTCTAATGGGAAAAGAATTTGAAAAAGAATAAAAACATGTATATATATATAACTGAATCACTTTGTTGTACACCTGAAACTAACACAACACTGCTAATTAATGAGACTCCAACACAAAATAAAAATTAAAAAAGGAAACTAAGCTAGTAAAATTGATGAGTCTTAGAAGCTGATTCGGTAATGAGAGAAAATGGAGGGGGAGGGGAGAGAGAGATCAAAGATGAAACTGAGCTGTATATTTTAACGGTAAGGAAGGATGTGGGAATGGGTTGGGGTGGAGTAGGGGCTGGACTGGGGACAATGATGCTATCCACAGAATCGGAGAACATGGGGCAGGAGGCTCAGGAAGGAGAGGATGAGTTTAAAGAGTGAGTCGGATTTTTGGTGAGACATCCAGTTATAGATGTAGTTGAAACTGGACAAAATGGGGAGAGAAATTAAGGAGGAAGCCATCATGTTTGAGAGCAACAGAACTGATTACTGGAAACATGACTTAGCTACATTTCCAAGGACATGAAGGTTATAAGAGGAAGAAGGAAAATAACAGCAAGTCTCTTGTGCAATGTGGTATGAGCCTGGATGGGTAAGAGACACAGAGGAGGAGGAGAGGGCTGACCCAGCAGCCAGTGGAAGACAGAACTTTTTTTTGACATTTGAGCTGCATTTTATTCAATTTTTATTGGAGTATAATTGATTTACAATGTTGTGTTAGTTTCAGGTGTACAGCAAAGTGGATCAGTTACATATACATATATCCACTTTTTTGGATTCTTTTCCCATATAGGTCACTAAGTGAAAGTGAAGTTGCTCAGTTGTGTCCGACTCTTTGTAACCTGTGGACTGTAGCCCACCAAGCTCCTCTGTCCATGGGATTCTCCAGGCAAGAATACTGGAGTGGGTTGCCATTTCCTTCTCCAGGGGAAATGGATCACTACAGAGTATCAAATAGAGTCTTTATTATCCATTTTATATAGTATGTACATATCAGTCCCAATTTATCCCATCTCCCTAGCTCCAATAACTATAAGCTTGTTTTCTATGACTGTGATGGAAGAGAAGATGACACAAAGAAGCGGTAGTCTTCATAGTTAAGTGCCCAGAAGCAATGAAAGAGCATGAGAATGGACACAGAGCTCTTGTGTTTAGCAACTAGGAGGTCACTGACAGCCTCAGGAAGAGGAGAAGCAAAGAGGAGCAATGATGGGGGCTACCATGGTGACTGGCCACTCCATGGGTGCAGACAGGAGCAGGGAGCAGAAATGAGTCTCTGCTTCCTGGCCTCTCCACGTCCGCTGCCATCGTCCTTTCTGCCCATTCTGATGGCTCCTCTGAGGCTGCTCTTCACCCAGACTCACTGAGTGCTCATCCAGCTGCCATCTCTTCTGCTGTATCCTGTGGGTCTTAGCTAAAGAGAACTGGGGAACTGACTCTAAAATAAAACCTGTTCATCCCAGCCGTGCATAAATAAATGTCCCTTCACTATCCCCTGCATCTGAATCTCTGAGATCCTCCATTTCGCGGATCTTGTTTATCCTTGAAGCTGTCCTCAAACACGTCCCAGTCTCCTGAATTGCATACAAATGGAGGAATATTTGGAAAAAGTGTAATTGCTGTTGTTTGTTATTTTGTCCTGTCATGGTGCTTCCTTATACCATCTGGACTGGAGGTGGACTTGCTTAAAAAAAAAAAAAAAAAACCAACCAGAAAGTACAGGCTCACAAATCTGAGCCTGAAAGAGAGAAGGAAGTCCTTAGTCTCTCCTCAGAAAACAGATCTTTACAGAGTTTCCTGGCCAAACGTGCAGCCAAGATGTTGCTAAATCTGGGAAGTGTATCAAACGCAAACTGTGAGTCTTCTGTGCACAACTGTGCTCAATTTCACATGGTCTGTTTGTTGCTTTAAATGAACATCATAGGAATAATCACAACAGACACCTGTATGGTACTGGGTGCTTTTTAAATTCTTTCCACATGCAAAAGAGAATTTTATCCTCCCAACAAATTGGTGATGTTTAGAGTCTCTGAGAAGCTGTAAGATCAGGTAAAGAGCAAGGTCTGTGCTGGGGCCAGGTCTTTGGATTCCTCACCCAGCACCCGGCAGCAGTGTGGTCCTTCTCCAGTACTCACCATGGCTGAAAACAGAGATACCTGTCTTTGCCTCTGAGAGAAATTAGGCAGGATACAATGAAACGGTAAATATCCACCCTGCAATGGTCGACATAGGATTGATTCACCATTTCTTTGTTCCTTTTAGGTAAAGCATTGTATTTGTTTGGAGGAAATGAATGAATAGTCTGATTGTGCCCAAGCATGGAATCAGAGTGGAATTTGGGCTTGCACTGAAAGAAGCAAGAACTTACTATTGAATCATGGGGAAAGATG
This sequence comes from Cephalophus harveyi, assembly GCA_006410635.1. NCBI lineage: Eukaryota > Metazoa > Chordata > Mammalia > Artiodactyla > Bovidae > Cephalophus > Cephalophus harveyi. Next base: position 44,100 of record SJYT01014192.1, read on the forward strand.
AATAAAGGGAAACATAATGGGGCAGAGACAGGGAAAGTCAGAAGGCTCTGTTTTGTATTTTGCATTATGTCCTCTTTCTGATCCCCTAACTTTGCAGCTAAATTACGAAGCACATGCAACAGTTGGGGTGAATGCATGGTGTAGACAAAGGAATATAGCTTTTGCATTCAGATTTAGGAGGATGAAACCACCCCAGGGAAAGAGAGAAGACTAGGAGTTCAATTAGGACGCCAGAAAAATTGTGAGGAGGTTTTCTGGACTGTCACAGGCTATGGATTTGGGCTTTAGGCCAAGTTCAACCACATTTCTCAAGGGCAGGAGGCCTCAGCAGGCATCTGCATTACTTGAGAAATCAGAGAGCATTTCCAAAGCATTTATTTGCATGTCTTTGATCCTGTGCCTAATTCAATACACAAAAGAAAAAAATATATAGTTATATACTTACATATATAAGTACATACATATACATATGTATTTCCTTAAAATAATTGATTTATTCAAGAAAAATGTGTCATAGTGACACACAATTTTAGTTTAAGTGAGGGAGAACAGTGTACTTTTTATTGCACTGTCTTACAGTGGCTTTGTCTTACCAAAGGCAACCCTGGCTGACAATGAACGGCTACTCCCTGGGGACATTTAAGAAGATGCTGATGATATATGCTTTTTTAGAAAAAAATTAAAATTAATTTCTACTGGACTATGGTTGCTTTACAATGTTGTGTTAGTTTTTGCTGTACAGAAAAGTAAATCAGCAATACGTACACTTACATTCTTTCTTTCTTGTATTTTCTTCCCATTCAGGTCACCACAAAGCATTGGGTAGAGTTCTTTGTACTATACTGTAAGTTCTCATTAGTTATCCATTTTATACATAGTATCAATATTGTGTATATGTCAATCCCAATCTCCCTGTTCCTCCCACCTCTCCATCCCCCTTGATATCCATATATTTGTTCTCTACATCTGTGTGTCTACTTCTGCTTTGTAAATAGGTCCATCTGTACCATTTTTCTAGACTCCACATACGTGTGTTAATATATGATATTTGTTTTTCTCTGATTACTTCACTCTGTATTCCAAAGAACATGCTGCTGATACCTTTTGAGACATGGTAGAAACAATCTTCACTAATAGAACGTTGATTCCCATCAACTCTGACATTTACCCTTTATTATTATTTTTAATTATAAGAAAGAAAGAAGGACCATGAAGCCATCAGAAATACTACGTAAGGTGGTTTCCCAGTCTTAATAACAATAAAGACAAGCATAGCAGAAAATCAAAATACAGTATGGCCTTGTGCTTTAATTTATGACTTATCTTCTTCTCTGAATTGCCTATTATCATGAATCTATTTATTCTTTGGTTCAGGCCATTTGGGTTAAGTAAGAAAGATCTGGATCAAAAGATCCATTTGAGACCTTTTATTTCACATTAAAGATAGATTTTTCCTTTTCCTCATTATGGCTGAGGAAAGAGATGTGTGTCCAGTTTTCATTACAAGAGAGGCATTGTCAAAAGTATTTCACTAACTGGAAAACTCTAGGATGAAAACAAAAGAAAATAGAAAATCCCACCAACAACAAAAGCAGTAAGAAAAACCCTCTTTTGGTTCTGTCTGCTGGCACTGAACAGTGAAATTGAGTCCAGGCGAGACTGCTCCCAGGTGAAGGAGTCAGATGAGAAAAATTGGCACCATGCAGCCTGTGAAAATTGTGGACTGTGGGGAAGAGCAGTAGAATTTAACTGTCACAATGATAAGATCATCAACTTAAACTATTTGAGACAGGAAGGAAGCAAGCTGTAGGTGGAAGTGACCCCACCATGAAGGAGCTAAGAGGAGAAGGAAAGAGGAACTCTTAGAACATGACAAGAGATCCACAGTGGGGCGGGGTAAGGAGGGCCAGGGACATGACAAGTATATTGGCTTTATTTTTGCTGCTGCAAGAAATGAACTGGAACTTAGTGGCTTAAAATAACAGAAATTTATTATCTCAAAGTTCTGGAGGTCAGAGTCCAAAATCCATCTCAGTGGACTAGTGTCAAGGCATTGGTAGGGATGTATTCCTTCTGAAGCTCTAGGGCAGAATACATGAATTGATTTCCCCAGTTTTGATTGAATGTTGTTATTCCTTGGATCACAGGCCATCCCTTAACCCCTGTTGCTACGGCCATATTGGCTTCTTTGAGTATAGTCTTCTTATATCCCTCTTAAAAGGACCCTTTGACTACATTGGAAGCTTTTGAATAACACAGGTTATTCTTCCCATCTCAATGTCCTTAATTTAATCACACCACAAAGTCCTTTTAACCATATAAGATACATAAGGTACACATGAACAAGTTTCTGGGATTAGAACATGGACATCTTTGAGGGCCATAATTCAGCCTACTGCACAAGGTGTTCACAGAACATTATCAAGACTATTTGCAATCCACCAGTCAGAATGGCCATCATCAAAAGGCTACAAACAATAAACGCTTGAGAGGTTTTACATAAAAGGGAACCCTCCTACACGGTTGGTGGGAATGAAAATTGGTACAGCTACTATGGAGAACAATATGGAGGTTCTTTAAAAAAAACTAAAAATAGAGATACCATATGATCCAGCAATAGTATATCCCAGTCCTGGGACTATGCCCAGAGGAAAGCATGGTTTGAAAGGATACATGCACCCCAATGATCACTGCAGCACCATTTACAACAGCCAAGACACTGAAGCAACTGAAATGTCCATTGACAGATGAATGGATGAAGATGTACATATATACACTGGAATATTACTCGGTCACAAAAAAGAATAAAATAGTACCATTTTTAGTAATATAGATGGGCCTAAAGATGAGCATACTAAGTGAAGTGAGCCAAATAAAGATAAATATCATATGATATTGCTTATATGAAGAATCTAAAAAAACTGACACAATTGAACTTATTTACAAAATGGAAACAGACTCACAGACTTAGAAAACAAACTTATGGTTACCAAAGGGGAAAGCCTGGGGAGAGGAATAAACTGAGAGCTTGGGATTGATAAGTACATACCACTATATTTAAAATAAATAATAATTATAAACATATGAAATAAATATATCATTATACAAAGACTTGCCTCAAATAAAGTCTGGAAGAATAAATATAAATAAAATAAAATGGATAAGCAACAAAGCCCTACTATGTAGCAAAGAGAACACTGCTCGATATCCTGTAACAACCTAAATGGAAAAAGAATTTGTAAAAAAAAAAAAAAAAATAGATACATGTACATGTATAACTGAATCACTTTGCTGTACACCTGAAACTAAAACAACATTGTTAATCAACTATACTCCAAAAAGAAAAATTAAAAAATAAGAATTCACCAGTGAAGGGGGTGAAGAGAATGTTGGGGATCATAGTTAAGCGTGTGAATGAACGTTTTAGTACTCAAAGAACAACCAGCCTAACCATCCTGGAAACCTTCCTGAGGGTGACCAGCTGATATCAAAACAGACTGTTAGACTGTGTCTGTGTCAGGGGCAAGTGTTCGGAATTTCAAGGGAGAAAGACTTTGGACTTGTGCTTTCTCTCTCTTGCCAATGCCAATGTGACTTTGGCATTCTCTTTCCTCTCCTGGAAAATGATTTGGCTTTCAATTCTCTGCTTAGATATTCACTCCTTCAGGAAGCTTTATATGAGCCCCCGCATTGCCCTGTGTGATGGGGCATTCCCTGACTTCCCTTCTTTCAAGAGGAAGGAAGGAGGCTATCTCTCCTGAAGCCAAGGCAAGCAGACTCCAGGAGATACACTTGTTAAGTTGGTGACTCTCTGAATTGTCCCCTATTCCACTTGGTTAAGTCTAATGATGCTCAAATTCTGTTGAAGTAGTACAGACAGAGGGGAAAAACAAAGATGTCAGAGGTGACTCCAGGGACAGTGTTAAAACAGCCTGCTTTCCCTCGACAGAACCTGGTAACCTACGTGATCTTCCAGGCATCAAGTGGACACCAAGGAATGTGATTTGGCCCAACTTTCTGGTGCTCCATTGCAGAGCAGGAAGATACCTACCAGCAGCTAGATGCCACAGGACAATCCACCTGTGTTGTGAGCTATGGAGCAGAGGGAGCATGGTGGTCCAACTGGAACTAGGTCTCCCCTATCAGAAAACTGGGGAGTGGAGGAATTCCTGCAGGAGTGCTACCTGTGTGCTTCTACATTTATAACCTGAGTACCCCACCATGACCACGCCCACCACACAGAGGGCATGGACAATGGTCAGTCTATCTCAGGTGGAGAAGCAGCAACAGTAAGCTTAGGTAAGTAAAGATCCATTTGACCGCTTCTATTTCTTCCCCCTCCTGAATCAAGAGAAGGAACAAGTATCGAGAAGAGGATTGGGTCAAGTGTTTGGGAACCAGATCACCTCCTTTCATGCAGTAGTTTATTCACACCCACTGATTTCTAATGGTCTATTAAATGAGTATTCAATATTTTTATTCATTCTGCTATTGGTAGCCATCAGGATTGTTTCCATTTTGAGGTCCCTGCAAATCGTATTGCTATCAATATTCTCACACCTGCCTTTTGTGAACATTCATGCACAATTATTGAGGGAAGTTAATAGCAACACAATCCTACCTCAAGAAACAAGAAAAATCTCATAGAAATGACCTAAGCTTACACCTAAAGCAACCAGAGAAAGAACAAAACCAACCCAGATCACCTCCTTCTCTCTTCTCTGCAGAGAAGAGACAAGGAGGACTTTCAGGCAGACTTGGAACTAAAATTTAAATAGAACTGAATCTTAAATACTAGAATGAGAAGGGTCAGACACATGCAGGGCAGCTGTATGTGTCTGAAAAAGTATAGAGTCTGGCTAGTATGTGATTAAGGAAGGCTTTCATTTGTAATAAACCATCTCATCTTAATGTTCAAGAAATTGTGTCTGTAAAGTGGTTACATAAGCTTTTAGGTTACAGGATTATAGCTAACTAGTTACTTTTACTCTAAGCTTCTTGAGGACAGAGACTACTGCACCAAAGAGAATATTTAATTGCAATGGACTTAAATTTGCTCAAATTATTTCAGAAAGAATGTGTTTATTATAAGCAGAGAGACTTCACTGAAATTAAGGAAGAAGTTAAAAAGCAAGTCTTGTGAACAGTCATTCTGGGTATTTCAGCAACTGAGAGTTCAGGTTCACAGACCTTCACTTTCATGTTTCACTGGTAAGGAAACTCAGTGAGCACTTGGTTCTATCTCTGTATCTTTTACTTTAAATATGGCACAGAAGCTCAGTGGGAAAGTGAAAGAGAGTGAGACAGACAGACAAAAATATAGACAGACTGAGCCAAGCCTGTGGATTTATTCATCTGAGGTTGGATGAGGGAATAGCCTAGGCATGGCCTGCCTTGTTATATAAACATTACTGCATCACTGAAAAAATGGAATTTGTTTGACCTGAGAATCTTAAATTTTATTGGCTCATGATAATCACAGTCTCTCCACAGCTAGAATGTGACTGGTCCCCACCTTGCTCAAAGGGATGCACTTTAAGTAAAGATGAGTAAGAAATTGCATGTCTCACCAAACATTTTCATAATCAACACTTCCTCGCTTTTAGCATTTTACTATAATTATAGCAACCAGCTACCTTGTCAGGAACGAATCAGCTTGCTGCTGCAATCCTTCCATTTATTTTGGAGCTACTTATCCTAAGAACCCTCTTCCTTTCTTCCTTGATGACATCGAGGTACCTTGTTAAAATCAGTTTGTTGACTTGGCACATTGTGTAAAGCATCAATAGATTAAGAAAACAGTCCAAGCTGGGTTAGCCATGACAGTCAGGGGTAAGAGTGAGAGGTTGTGTCTCAAGAAGCTGCATCAGAAAATGAATTTTTCATATTATTACATCAACCTCCTTGACCCCAGAAATTCTGATGAACCCTCAATGCCATGTAATTCTCCATTGTACTGGCCCCCAGCTCTGGCCCAGCCCCTCCAGAATGCTTCTTCCATCCATCAGTGTCTATGGTACTGGGGCAGAATGAAAGGGAGCATTTCTTTTTTTTTTTTTTAATTTTTACTTTATTTTTCTTTACAATACCGTATTGGTTTTGCCATACATTGATATGAATCCACCATGGGTGTATATGAGATCCCAATCCTGAATCCCTCTCCCACATCCCACCCCATTTCCTCTCTCTGAAAGGGAGCATTTCTGAGCAGGGTCTGTTGATAGTTAAGGGAGTGCAAGATGATGGAGAATTGTAATTAGAGGAGGAACGACATTAACTGAAAAGACATGCTAATCAGGGTGCCTTTTAAAAAATCTTAAATCTATGCAATTTTATTTCATTCTTTTTAAAATTTATATTTCATTCTTTAATAAAGTTTTTTCATTTTTAATTTTTAAATGGAGGATAATTGCTTTACGATGTTGTATTAGGTTTCTGTTGTACAACGTTTTATTTTATATTGGTATATTGTTGATTAGGGTCTTCCCAGGTGGTTCAATGGTAAAGAATCCACCTGCCAATGCAAGAGATGCATGTTCTATTCCTGGGTCAGGAAGGTGGCCTGGAGAAGAAAATGACAATCCCTTCCAGTATTCTTGCCTGAGAAATCCCATGGACAGAGGAGCCTGTCAGGGTTACTGTCAATGGGTTGCAAAGGAGCTGGACATGACTTAGCAACTAAACAACAACGATGATAGGTGATTAATAATGTTGTGATAGTTTCAGGTGGACAGCAAAGGGACTCAGCCATACACCTATATGTACCCATTTTCCCCCAAACTCCCCTCCCATCCAGGCTGCCACATAACATTGAGCAGTGTGCCTTGTGCTATACAGTAGGTCCTTGTTGGTTCTCCATTTTAAATATTAGTGTGTACGTGTCCACTTCAAATGCCCTAACTATACCTATCCCCATCCTTTCCTTCTGGCAACCATAGTTTGTTTTCTAAATCTAAGCAGGATGCCTCTGATAGCAACTGAGAAGAATTCCAGACTAACTCTTTACAAAGTTGTTCTTATATGGTTGTTCTAAAGTGTTTTAAGTGTTATTCATGGAGGATTTCAAGTTCACATAAATTCGTGTTTTTAAATTCACAGAGTTCTACATAAACTTTGATAGAGATGGGAAGAGAGGAAACATATGGAAGTGTCACACGGAAGGTTCTTCCATCAAGAAGGCAGATGTAAACATAGATGTCAGATGGTGGTGGAAAAATACAGCACAGCCTACTAAGCTCTTCCTCTTTTGGCAAAGTGTCAATTTGTGATTCCTTCGGCTTGATGAGCAAGCTCTGATCTCAGAACTTCTGAAAAGTTTCCTGCTTTTGCTTTGCTATGCTCCAGATTCAAAATTAAATCGTGTTCAATTACTCTTTCAATGGAACGAGAGTTCATGAGAGGAAAAAGATACAGGAATGGAGATCAGAAAGTACCATGAAAAAGTCATCAAACATGTATATGTAACAAACATATTTATATAAGTGTGCTGTGCTCAGTCACTCAGGCATGTCCAACTCTTTGCAAACCATGGACTGTAGCCTGCCAGCCTCCTCTGTTCCTGGAATTTTCTAGGCAAGAATACTGGAGTGTGTTACCATTTCCTCCTCCAGGGGGTCTTCCTGACCCAGGGATCGAATCATATCTCTTGTGTTTCCTACACTGACAGGCAGATTCTTTACCACTGTGTCACCTGGGAAGCCCGTGTTTATATATAGATCACAGTTTAAGTGATAACGATACAAAAGAGCTCCTTCGGTCTCTAACTGTGGTAAGCAATCAAGTGCATCCACTTTCATTATATTCTAATAGCTCTGCATTCTTTGTAGCTCCCTGCACAGACTACTTACGCTCATGCCACCCCAACGCCTAATACCCCTACTTGTTCCTCAAGTAATTCTCACTTAACCTTTAACACTCACCTTTAGTGAAACCCAAGGCACTGATATATATAAGCCAAGCATCTCCTGTCATTTTTTGCCTATTGAACAAGTAAAAGGAGGAAGTGACTCATGAGGAAATGTGAGCTTCCTTGAATTATCACCAAGATGCCACAGATAAAGTTTTCTATTATTTTGTGGGAAAGTGGTATTCTAGCATCGTTTTAGCTGATGAACTCCTCAGGCAGATAAAATCTTACATGGAAACATGATGTGTAGCACAGATCAGTGGGGAGCAGACCCCCAGTATCCCTCTCAGTATCAAGGCATTTCCCTGGGAGCCTTCATATTTTGCTGGACACATATGAGACCAAGGCATTAGAAGAAAAAGAAAGTCTTCTTAAGGTACACACAAGATGTACATATGTATCTTAATTTATGAGGAAAATGGTCTTATGTAGGTGTGGATTACTCTGATCTGGCCTGTAAAATCTTTATATAATATTGTCATCCTAGTGCACACTGTCGATAATGTTAGTGGTATTATATTTTCTCATCTGTGAAATGGGAATAATAGTGCATACCTTGCTAACTTCATGGGGATAACCCAAGATCATTCAAGAAAATGAATACAAAATCACACTGCAAACAATAATGTCTTATGTGATCTTTGTTCTATTTCTGAACAATAGAAGCAAAAAGTGGGGCCTCTGGGTTTAATTAAAATGGTAGTTTATTGAAATTAGTAAAATGTAACCCCCTGGAGAAGGAAATGGCAACTCACTCCAGTACTCTTGCCTGGAGAATCCCATGGATGGAGGAGCCTGGTTGGCTACTGTGCATGGGGTCGCAAAGAGTCGGACATGACTGAGTGATTTCACGAAATGTAACCATAGATACATTTTTCTTTCTTTTGGAAAATGTGAAGCAAAGTAAAAGAAAATCTATAAAATTTCCATAAAAACCGGGTCAGGGCTTTTTCTCTTCTCCTAGAAGTCACCAAAATCCTAAAGAAAATGAATACAAAGTGGTAAAATCCATCTTCAACAATCTTACGAGACAAATCTAATCAACAGTTGCCAAAATGTGTGTGAGAGCTGCCCAAAACAGCTGAGCTAGGGCAGAAGTTGTGCAGAAGAAAGTGCTAATTAAACACAGAGACTGACAAGAGGGCTCAGAACTTGCACCTTAGAAAGAGCATCAGGAAAATGCACTTCTTAAAATTAAGGGGCTACCCTAAAGTAGAGAAATGATACTCCTTGCTTGCAAAAATAAGCGTGGGAATTTGAATGAGAAGAGCTAGTGGTAATTGTGCAGGAGAAAGTGCTAATTAAACACAGAGACTGACAAGAGGGCTCAGAACTTGCACCTTAGAAAGAGCATCAGGAAAATGCACTTCTTAAAATTAAGGGGCTACCCTAAAGTAGAGAAATGATACTCCTTGCTTGCAAAAATAAGCGTGGGAATTTGAATGAGAAGAGCTAGTGGTAGAAACCTAGAAGGTGGTTTGGTTCAGAAAAGCAGAGATAGCTGCATCAAGAATCGTACGAGACAGCAAGAGAGACACAGATATATAGAACAGTCTTTTGGACTCTGTGGGAGAGGGAGAGGGTGGGATGATTTGGGAGCATGGCATTGAAACATGTATAATATCATATGTGAAACGAATTGCCAGTCCAGGTTCCATGCATGATACAGGATGCTCGGGGCTGGTGCAATGGGATGACCCAGAGGGATGGTATGGGGAGGGAGGTGGGAGGCGGGTTCAGGATGCGGAACACGTGTACACCTGTGGTGGATTCATGTTAATGCATGGCAAAACCAATACAATATTATAAAGCAATTAGCCTCCAATTAAAAAAAAAAAAGAATCATACAGAGAAATCATCTTAGGAGTAGGCAGCTGGAAAGATGAAGAATTTCTGCAATGAGAATGTTGTCTAGTCTAGAAGACCATTCTGGGGCCCTACCTTTGTCTGTCCTTTGACCTTTGTATTCCCTCTCCCAAACTTGCACAAATATCTGGTCCAGAAATATCCATCTCATGCTGGGATGCATAAAAAGAGAGACGTAGACTAATATCAATGGAAAGACACCATAAGAAAATCAAAGGGGCAAATAGCAGCATTTTTATAAAAAGAAAATGCATAAAAATGTAACCATGGTATAGAAAAAAAATTATGACAAAGTATCTTGCCATAAATTCTTAAAACTTTTATAACCAATTGTTATAGAAAGTAATATCATAATCAGTATTACAAGAACTCAGAGAATAGGTGGGAAAACAACAATATAAAATGAAATATGAGTCAGCAGAGTACAGGAAAGAAACAGAAAAAAGGAAAAATTAAAAAGGCAGGAAATCGGACTTCTTGGTGGTCCAGAGGTTTAGACTGTGCTCCCGATGCAGGGGGCGCAGGTTCAGTCCCTGGTTGGAGAACTGAGATCCCACGGAGCACATGCTGTGGCCAAAAAAAAAAAAAAAAAAAACAAAAAAAGGAAAAACTGGAAGGAACACAGGAACATTAGGTACAAAGAAACACAATAGGGAAAAAAGTCATTAAAATAAAATGAAAATTAAACCAGTTTTTAAAAGGATTAGAGAAGAATGCCAAATATAGGAGAAAGGCAAAGGAGATTCAACAGAAGCATAAGGGCAGCCTCTTAGGAAAATCAAGGCGAGGATCAAACAATATGGTAGAAGAAAAGATTTAAAGGGATAATTGCATAAACAGCACTAAATAAGTAAGACATGAGTCTACATTTTGGATGGGCATTTTATATTTTAAAATTGTCTCAAAACTCTCAATGTTACTACATACTAGGAGAAAAGTAGGAAACTTCGAAGCTAAAGAAGATGTTTTTATTAAGTAAGCAAGGGACTAAGTCATTGTAAGTTAGAGTGGCCATTGAATTTATCATCCACAACAGGGCACTTTTGAGAGTAAAAGAGGACAAGGAGATGAGATGCCATGAGATGCTGAGACATTCATATGGTAAGAATATCTTGAAACTGGTGCCTTTAATCACTGTGTGTGTGTGCGTTAGTCACTCAGTCGTGTCTGATTCTTTGTGACTCCATGGACTGTAGCCTGCCAGGCCCCTCTGTCCAAGGATTTCCCAGACAAGAATACAGGAGTGGGTTGCCATTCCCTTCTCCAGGAGATCTTCCTGACCCAGGGATTGAATCCAAGTCTCCTGCATTGTAGGCAGATTCTTTAACCATCTGAGCCACTGAGGAAGCCCCTTTAAGAAAAAAACATTGGGCTGACATCAGGTATCGACATAGCAACATTCGATGATTAAAGATAGAACAGAAATATTAAATATTTTTAAATAAAGTATCAATTTGACATCTAAAAATTTCCTCCAGTAAATAGACAATATCAGATATGCCAGAACTCAAAATCTTCTGGAATAAAGTGTTAGTGGATGACTTCAGCCATGCAAGGGATAGTTTGGGGAAGTATGGTGAATGTACAGTTTTTGAGCACAGGAAATATTTAACTAAAGAACTAGCATTCAACATATATGATGACAGAAAAGTAAATATTGTATGTCCTGGTAATACAGAAATACTAGAATTGTAAAAAATTAGAAAGGGAAGAGAAAAAAATGGGAGGTAGAGTGAGGTCACAATTCTATCATCTATGATAGCTGGGAGTTAAAGGATAACAATAAAACAAGTAATCAACTTTATTTAAATGAAAGTATATTTAAGAATACAAAATGAGGCACTGAATAATACTAGTGGCTGAAACTAAATGGTGGAAGAGAGAGAAGAGAGGGAGTTAGAGATGAAACAATGTTTATGGCAGGCGGCAAATGTATACAGAAGAATATAGTACTGTATAAAATATACAGTAGCTTATAAAAATGTAACTAAATAAACATCTGTAGGACAAAGTAAAAAACTTATAAGAGGAACTAAGCTTCAACAAAGCAAAGCAGTGGAACTTAAAAAAAAATGATTAAAAAATTCAAAATGGATAAGAAAAAACCAACGAATCCATAGAAAAATGAAGAAACCACATGAATGGAATTCCCAGACATCCAGTCATTTCCAAGAGAAAGAAAGGAAAATTACAACCACTCTGAAATACCATTTTTACCTAACCTATGGGCAAAAATCTAAGAGTTTCATCAGATAGTCTATGAAGAGGCTTTCGGGAGACTTCAAAATAGCCTTCATTTTTCAGAGAAGTTATATATAGATTCACAGCAAAACTGAGTAGGTAGTACAGAGTTCCTGTATACTTCCTGTCCTTATATACTCACAGCCTCCCCTATTATCAGAGTCGTATACCAGAGCAGTACATTAGAAACAACAGATAAACTTACACTGACACATTATCATCACCCAAAGTCCATAGTTGACATTCAGATTCACCCTTGATATTGTACATTCTATAGGCTTTGACAAATGTATAATGACATGTATCTGCTATTATCAGAACAGTTTCACAGCCCCAAACTCATCTATTCTCTATCTATTCAGCCCTCCCTCCTCCAAACCCCTGACAAGCACTGATCTTTTCCCTGTCTCCGTAGTTTTGCCTTTTTCCCAGAATGTCATATAATTGAAATGAAACAGTATGTAGCCTTTTCGGGTTGGCTGCTTTTACTTGGTAATATGCATTTAAAATCCTTCCATGTCTTTTTCATGGCTTAATAGTTCATTTCTTTGGGGGAGACATTTAGTGTTGTTACATTACTTAAAAAGGCAACTGAGCATACCTGCCAAATTTATCAATGCATTAATCATTGGATCTAGTTTTAATGGTGAGTACATACTGGGGAGGAAGACACGGAGATTGATCAGTATGGAAGCGATATAATTAAATTTAGAAGAGAGTTGAGTGGTAACACTATGAAGGCTGTTTTGGAGCCAAGTGAAATGGAGTCAGAGTACCTTTATAAGAGACTATTTTGGCTAAGCATAAAATAATAAAGGCAAGAGTTAGAGATGTGATGGTGGGAACTGAAAAGAGATGATTGATTAAAAAAAAAACTGCAAAGTAATAAAGGAATCTAGAAATGTCTGGACATCTCTTAAAGATTATTTTTTCAATCATTTATTCAACAGAAATTTATTAAATATCTACTATGTGCCACACTATAAAATGAACACTTGCATATTGGGCTTAGAATTTAAAAGAAAAGGTATAATATGTTGCAAACTGTTAGAGATAAAGGTCTTAAGTTCAGAGAAGAGGTTGTACTTATGATAAATTTATTTGTGAGAGTCATCTTTGAGAAGATCATGGTTAATGTATAGGGAAATTCATTCTTTTTTACACCTAGAAAGAGGATCAGAGGCAGTGGATAGCCAAGAACTGAACTATGGGGATTTTTTTTTTTTTTTTTACAATTAAGGGGTAGAAAAAGAAAACAGTTCAACAAAACAGATACAAATAGGAAGAAACTCATTTATTTATGTGCACAGCAAAGGAAATAAACTGTGGAAAACAGTCAAGAATAAGAAGATGCCCCAAGATATTAAAATCCATAGAGAAGCTGCTAAGGAGAAGTCACATATTTTGACAAAAAGGTGTTATTTGTGAGTTTATAGACTATAAAAGCAGAGTTACAAATACCTGGTAAGTAATGGATGTTGAGAAGACGTAAGTAGTAAAAATAAATTACAAACTTGAGAAATAAATGCAAGGAGGATCATAAGAAGGTGCACAGAAGAAGAAAATAAATTCAAAATACTTTGAAGATAAGCAGAAAATCATTTTTGTGTGAAGACACTGTGGAAGATATCAATGAAGAGCAAGAGATTTAAGATTCAGAAGAGAACAGGATATAACAATGGTACCAACATGGGAGAGCAAGTGCATTTTGAGTAAAAATATATGAGGCGATAAGCACCATACTCCTGGAGCACAGAATTGGCCTTAGGAATAACAGGAGAGAAGAAAATGTTTATTATAAATCCACAGTGGATCAGAGTTTTACTTATTCACGAGATCCAGATGAAACGAGAAACAAAGTTGTGAAACAGAGAGTGGCTGTGATATGTTCTGTTTTCCTGCATCCCAAAGCTGTGGAACATCAAGCAATCTGAACTAAAAGGTAAAATATTCACCAAGCTCTACTTGAAATCCTGGAGAAGCATATCATCAAGCCAATATCTTCTCTAATGTAGACATAGTTGACTCCAGCAATGTTGTGCCTTTTTGTGAGGAGAATGAGAAAAATATGTCCAGTATGTCCTACTTGTTAATCTATTTAAGAGGTTCATACACAGAATGACATTATCCAGTGAAGCATAAATGCTATTCTAACAACCTCAGTTTAAAAAAAAAAAAAACAAAAAACGAGCATTCTCTATTCATTTCTCTTTTCATGTATACAGTGGGTCAAGTTGTATTAAAGAACACCCATGTTCACTTTCCTTTGTTTTGTTTTGTTTTGGTTGCATGGCACGGCTTGCAGGATCTTAGTTTCTGGACCAGGGGTTATGCCCCCTGCAGTGGAAGCACAGAGTGTTAATCACTGAACACCTAGGGAAGTCTCACAACATTCACTTTCAAGGAAAGAGTGAAGTCTGATNTTTCCTTTGTTTTGTTTGGTTTTGGTTGCATGGCACGGCTTGCAGGATCTTAGTTTCTGGACCAGGGGTTATGCCCCCTGCAGTGGAAGCACAGAGTGTTAATCACTGAACACCTAGGGAAGTCTCACAACATTCACTTTCAAGGAAAGAGTGAAGTCTGATCACGATTTTGATGAATGATAATTATTCACTAAGTGCCATCAGTCTATTGATGATAAGAAAGCGGGCGGTTAGACAATTTGGAAATAGGATGACTGGATTTTACATTCTGAAGTTAATAAAAATAAGTATTTGAAAACTTCATCTCTAATGTCTATTGTTCTAGTCTTACAAAAGGAAAAATGATCCAAAACTTGAAATTATTATCATAATGAAGGGGTTAACCTGGCCAGTCAAGAATTCATGAGAACAGAGGCCTTTTTGGCTGGGTGGTGGTGGATGACCTCCTACATAAATTGATTATGTTTATCCAATAACCCACAGAATGTCATAATACATTATTTTCTCTTTGAGAAGTCCCAAGGGCAAACTTCTACTTTTAATTAGATGCCAATTTTTTATCCACTGAGGCTTTGATTTCATAGTATTAGGAATTTATGTACTAATGCTTTATTAATTAAAGGTCTTCTAGTGAATTTCAAGGGCCTCAAATCAACTTATTTGAAGTTATAGTTTACTATAATTGAAAGGTTAGCATTTACTATAGTTGTAGGGGTAGAGTTGTAGCATTATATTTATAAAGTAATTTTTAATTCCAAATGAATAACTTCAACAAGGTTAAAGTATCAATTTTACTAAAAGTTGTCATTATTTATACTGTGAAATGGCAGCCTTCCTTGGTGGCTCAGAGGTTAAAGCGTCTGCCTGAAATGCGGGAGACCCGGGTTCAATCCCTGGGTCAGGAAGATCCCCTGGAGAAGGAAATGGCAACCCACTCCAGTACTCTTGCCTGGAGAATCCCATGGAGGGAGGAGCCTGGTAGGCTACAGTCCATGGGGTCGCAAAGAGTCGGACACAACTGAGCAACTTCACTCACTAACTCATAGATATGGTAAAAATAAAATCAGATAACATTATAAATTATCTTAACAAAGCTTGAGTTAACACATAATTTTTTCCATGAGTGCTCTTCCAGGCTAATCTCAAACTTATACAATTGTACACACTTCTAGTTTTTACTTTTCACTGTTTACAATCTTTTATTTTTCATCTAAAAGTCTATTTCTCTGTTGATATAAACAGTTATGACATGTAACAGTCAAGTTATATCTAGTTTTAAAGATCCTATGCTTAAACTATGGAGGACAGGTATAGCGGTTCTAGATCAGAAGACTTTCTGACTGGATTTTTTCTATCATTATCATCAACCAATATTTATTGAGCTCCTGTTATGAAGGCAACACTCTGTTCAGCAGTGAAGCTTAGATGAGATATAAAGTCGAGTTCTTGACGTTCAGTAGTTTCAATAGAGGGAAGAGACAGAACTTAAACCAAAAAAAAAAAAAAAAGGACAACAATAAAGGGATCATGTATTATCACATTTTCATCAGTAGAAGGGAAATACATAAAGGCTTCTGACGGAGGTAAATGCAGAATAAAGCCACTTAAACATGTGAAGGTGAAACAGCATAAATAAATTCATCTATTCACACCCCTAAATCATTAACACACATAATTATATGCCACACCAATTAATTCAAGATCATTAGCAATATGCAAACAACAAAACACAAAGGAACATTATCCCTTAAGACAGTAGCATCATTTAAATACATGATTCTTTGAGGAAAGTTACATCTACTGAGTCCTGGCAGTGCACACGCTGTCTCATTCATTGAGTTCCTAGATAAATCTATATCGTGAGCTCAGAGAAGGTCAACGACTTCCTCAAGGTCATTTAGCCAGGAAGCATCCAAGCCCAAATTCAAATCCAGATAAGCCTAATATCAAAGTGAAGGTTTCTTCCACTATTTATTTCTGGGTCCTTTAAAACATAAATTAAATAGCATCATTTTACATCAAGGGTTATTTCTCCTTCACTGAATAGACCGGACCTGGGTCAGATCAATGTTTTCTGAATGTTATTAATTACATTCAATAAAAGTTGTTATAAATCACAACTCTGTGAGAAATCTCTGAAAATCATTCATCTCCAACACCAGCATGAAATCTACAGAGTCTGGGACAAGCTTTCCCTGTTACTGGAGCTTCTGCTTCTCTTTCCTCCAGTTGGTCCGACTTAGTTATAGGACCTTCACCATTTTGATTAGTTAACGCTTCCATGGGGAAGCCTTTCACAATCCCCCTAGGCTAGTCACATTTCCTTCTTAAGCTCCCAGGCCTCCTACACAGTACCTCAGTGCTGTGTTTCTCTCCATCACAGCATTTATTGCAGTAATAGATTTACATCTTTATGAGTGTGAGGATATGAAGGATGTATATCCTCAGATCTTAGCACATGATACCTAGAAAGAGAGCCTAAGATATATGTATTGAATATGATATTCACAGTCTTGGGCATAAGGGGTCAACTAGCAAGTGACATTATGAGTGACCTTTGCTGCAAGCTGGAATTTCCACTTTCTAGAAGGTAATACGCTCGTAGTTCAGCTGGTAAAGAATCTGCCTGCAATGTGCGAGACTGGGTTTGATCCCTGGGTTGGGAAGATCCCCGGAAGAAGGGAACAGCTACCCACTCCAGTATGCTGGCCTGGAGAATTTCATGGACTGTATAGTCAATGGGGTCACAAAGAGTCAGATACGGCTGAGCGACTTTCACTTTCAGAAGGTAATACATAACTAAAAACATTTTTCAGCCAGCATTTTACAGTACCATGTGAGATGACTCGGGGATCACTCACTCAAACCACTCAGATACTGGAGGAGGGAACAGTCTGAGAGTGTATAAGGGAGGGTCACCATTGCTTACATCTGTGGGCTTAAATTATTTTATTTACATAAAGAGGAAAAATAAGAGAACAAAAATAAGGGAGTTACAGAAAAAGCTAAAGTCAACTTTAGCCATTGGTGAAAGTAGAAACTGAGCGCTGTATACATGTATGATACATTTATGAAGTTCTTAATATGTGGAGCCACTTAATAGATAATGAATGAATGGATGAATGATCCCATTCTTGTAGTGGGGAATAAATGAAGGGGCCAAGCAAACATCAACCTATGAGGACTGTTTTAGAAGTCAGAGAGGGTTACAACACAACTGTGTCGCTAGGGGCTGCTTATACATGAGCTTGTGCATAGAGCTTAATGTGCAGGTTTTAGCTGAGTTTTGGAAAGTAGAAAGCTGACACAAATTTGAGCCAAGAACCACTGAGAATGATGTTCTTTAAGAGGCCATTGTAGTACCTTCTTTCTGTCCTATGAAACCCAGGTAAATAAATGTGGACTCACCTCAGATATGCAGATGACACCACCCTTATGGCAGAAAGTGAAGAGGAACTAAAAAGCCTCTTGAAAGTGAAAGAAGACAGTGAAAAAGTTGGCTTAAAGTTCAGCATTCAGAAAACTAAGATCATGGCATCTGGTCCCATCACTTCATGGGAAATAGATGGGGAAACAGTGGAAACAGTGGCTGACTTATTTTGGGGGTCTCCAAAATCACTGCAGATGGTGACTGCAGTCATGAAATTAAAAGACGCTTATTCCTTGGAAGGAAAGTTATGACCAACCTAGATGGCATATTGAAAAGTAGAGACATTACTTTGCCAACAAAGGTCCGTCCAGTCAAGGCTATGGTTTTCCCAGTGGTCATGTATGGATGTGAGAGTTGGACTGTGAAGAAAGCTGAGTGCTGAAGAATTGATGCTTTTGAACTGTGTTGTTGGAGAAGACTCTTGAGAGTCCCTTGGACTGCAAGGAGGTCCAACCAGTCCATCCTAAAAGAGATCAGTCCTGGGTGTTCATTGGAAGGACTGATGCTAAAGCTGAAACTCCAACACTTTGGGCACCTCATGCAAAGAGTTGACTCATTGGAAAAGACCCTGATGCTGGGAGGGATTGGGGGCAGGAGGAGAAGGGGAAGACAGAGGATGAGATGGCTGGATAGCGTCACTGACTCGATGGATGTGAGTCTGAGTGAACTCCGGGAGTTGGTGATGGACAGGGAGGCCTGGTGTGCTGCAATTCATGGGGTCACAAAGAGTCGGACACGACTGAACAACTGAACTGAACTGAACTGAATCCCATGGGATTAGAAGCACACCGGCTGCGACAGACCACGTAGAAGCGCAGGCGAGAGGAGCTACCCCACGTCCAAGTTCAGGGGTGGCAACCAAGACAAGCTGCCCCACGCCTGAGGTCAGGGGCGGTGGCCAAGATGAGCTACCTCACACCAGAGGTCAGGGGTGGCTACGCAGCACAGGAGGTCTGAGAGGAGCTACTCCATGTTCAAGATCAGGAGGGGTGACCTTGTCCAAGGTAAGGAGCAGTGGCTGTGCTTTGCTGGAGCAGCCGTGAAGAGATACCCCACGTCCAAGGTAAGAGAAACCCAAGTGAGACGGTAGATGTTGCGAGAGGGCATCAGAGGGTAGACACTCTGAAACCATAATCACAGAAAACTAGCCAATCTGATCACACAGACCACAGCCTTGTCTAACTCAATGAAACAAAGCCATGCCATGTGGGGTCACCCAAGACAGATGGGTCATGGTGGAGAGGTCTGAAGAGACGGTAGGTGTTGCGAGAGGGCATCAGAGGGTAGACACTCTGAAACCATAATCACAGAAAACTAGCCAATCTGATCACACAGACCACAGCCTTGTCTAACTCAATGAAACAAAGCCATGCCATGTGGGGTCACCCAAGACAGATGGGTCATGGTGGAGAGGTCTGACAGAATGTGGTCCACTGGAGAAGGGAATGGCAAACCACTTCAGTATTCTTGCCTTGAGAACCCCATGAACAGTATGAAAAGGCAAAATGATAGGATACTGAAAGAGGACTCCCCAGGTTGGTAGGTGCCCAATATGCTACAGGAGATCAGTGGAGAAATAACTCCAGAAAGAATGAAGGGATGGAGCCAAAGCAAAAACAATACCCAGCTGTGGATGTGACTGGTGATAGAAGCAAGGTCCAATGCTGTAAAGAGCAATATTGCATAGGAACCTGGAATGTTAGGTCCATGAATCAAGGCAAATTGGAAGTGGTCAAACAGGAGATGGCAAGAGTGAACGTCGACATTCTAGGAATCAGTGAACTAAAATGGACTGGAATGGGTGAATTTAACTCAGATGACCATTATATCTACTACTAAGGGCAGGAATCCATTAGAAGAAATGGAGAAGCCATCATGGTCAACAAAGGAGTTCAAAATCCAGTACTTGGATGCAATCTCAAAAATGGCAGAATGATCTCTGTTTCCAAGGCAAATCATTCAATATCATGGCAATCCAAGCCTATGCCCCAACCAGTAATGCTGAAGAAGCTGAAGTTGAATGGTTCTATGAAGACCTACAAGACCTTTTAGAACTAACACCCAAAAAAGATGTCCTTTTCATTATAGGGGACTGGAATGCTAAAGTAGAAAGTCAAGAAACACCTGGGGTAACAGGCAAATTTGGCCTTGGAATATATATCACAGTAATCCAAGTCTATGCCCCAACCAGTTATGCTGAAGAAGCTGAAGTTGAACAGTTCTATGAAGACCTATAAGACCTTTTAGAACACCCCCAAAAAATGTCCTTTTCATTATAGGGGACTGGAATGCAAAAGTAAAAAGTCAAGAAACACCTGGAGTAACAGGCAAATTTGGCCTTGGAATATAGAATGAAGCTGGGCAAAGGCTAATATAATTTTGCCACAAGAACACACTGGTCATAGCAAACACTCTCTTCCAACAACACAAGAGAAGACTCTACACATGGACATCACCAGATGGTCAACACCAAAATCAGATTGATTATATTCTTTGCAGCCAAAGATGGAGAAGCTCTACACAGTCAACAAAAGCAAGACCAGGAGCTGACTGTGGCTCAGATCATGAGCTCCTTATTACCAAATTCAGACTTAAATTGAAGAAAGCGGGGAAAACCACTTGACCATTCAGGTATGACCTAAATCAAATCCCTTATGATTATACAGTGGAAGTGAGAAATAGATTTAAGGGACTAGATCTGATAGAGTGTCTGATGAACTATGGATTGAAGTTCGTGACCTTGTACAGGAGACAGGGATCAAGACCATCCCCATGGAAAAGAAATGCAAAAAAGCAAAATGGCTGTCTGGGGAGGTCTTACAAATAGCTGTGAAATGAAGAGAAGGGAAAAGCAAAGGAGAAAAGGAAAGATATAAGCATCTGAATGCAGAGTTCCAAAGAATAGTAAGAGATAAGAAAGCCTTCCTCAGCGATCAATTGAAAGAAATAGAGTTACATATGTTAAGAGATGTCATTATATTTTTATCCTCAGGAAATGTCTGGCTTCCTGACAATGACACCAGGAAGATAGTTCAATGGGAAACAACCCATGGCTTCTCCAAAATTTTCTGGGTTCTTGAAAATGTTGGTGAGGAAATGGAGAAATCAGAACATTTATGCACTATTGGTGTGAAAATAAAATGTAAAATGGTGTTGTCACTGTGAAAAACAAGGCCTTGAACAGATATCTGTACAAGCATGTCGACTGAAGAATTACTCAAAATACCCCAAAACTGGAAACAACCTGTGTCCATCCACAGACGAATGGATAAACCAATGTAATAAACACATAGAATGAAATATTGCATGTGTGTTGAGTCACTCACTCCTGTCCAACTCTTTGTGACCCCATGGACTGTAGCCCACCAGGCTCCTCTGTCCATGGGATTATACAGGCAAGGATATTGGATGTGTTGCTATTTCCTCCTCCAAGGGATCGTTTTGACCCAGGGATCGAATCCACATCTCCTGCTGTTCCTGCATTGGCTTTTTTTTTTTTTAAACGACTGAGCCAAATATTATTCAGCCTTAAAAAAGAAGGAAGTTCTGACACAGGACAACGTGGATGAATCTTGAGGACACTGTAGTAAGTAAAGCAAGTAAAACAAGAGGACAAATACTATATAATTCCATGTATATGAGGTACACGAAAAGTGAAAGTGAAAGTGAAGTCGCTCAGTCGTGTCCGACTCTTTGCAACCCTGTAGACTGTAGCCTACCAGGTTCCTCCGTCGGTGGGATTCTCCAGGCAAGAGTACTGGAGTGGGGTGCCATTTCCTTCTTCAGGGGCTCTTCCCAACCCAGGAATCGAACCCAGGTCTCCCGCATTGTAGACAGATGCTTTACCATCTGATCCACCAGGGAAGTCCTATATGAGGTACATAGAGGAGTCAAATTCATGGAGACAGAAAGTAGAATGGTGGTTGCTAGATGCTGGGTGAAGGGGAGAATGGGGAGTTGATGTTTCTTAAAATTTTAATTTTACAAGATGAAAAGAGTTATGGAGATTGGTTTCACAACAATGTGAATATAACTTAACACTACTGAACTGTACAGGCTTCCCTGGTGTCTCAGAGGGTAAAGCGTCTGCCCACAATGTGGGAGACCTCGGTTCAGTCCCCAGGTTGGGAAGATCCTGTGGGGAAGGAAATGGCAACCCACTCCAGTATTCTTGCCTGGAGAATCCCACGGATGGAGGAGCCTGGTAGGCTATAGTCTACAGGGTCGCAAAGAGTCGGATACGACTGAGCGAGTTCACTTCACTTCACTTCACTGTACACTGAATAATGGCTAAGATGACAAATTTTATACTATGTATATTTTACTACAATTAAAAAATCTTCAGAGACCAATAAAGTGTGGAAATGTACTGAAAGATTTAAGTTGGAAAGAAAGATTTATAAAATCTTACTATTTTGAAAAAATGTATTGGCCAAATTAATATAATATTTTAGCCCTGCAAATGATCAACTTTGTTAATGATTCAATGCATAAAATAAAGCATCTTAAAAATCTGCTGACACATACTACATTATCAGAAATGAACCAGGGGCTTCGGTAGTGACTTACTGATAAAGAATCTGCCTGCCAATGCAGGAGACACGTTTGATCCCTGACCCAGGAAGATCCCGTATGCTGTGGAACAACTAAGTCCATGTGCCACAACTATTGAGCCTGTGCTCTAGAGTCCAGAAGCCACAGCTATTGAGTCCCCATGCTACAGCTACTGAAGCTCTCACGCCCTTGAGCCCATGCTCCAAAACAGGAAAAGCCACTGCAATAAGAAGCCTGTGCATTGCAACTAGAGAGTAGCCCCTGCTCGCCAGAGCTAGAGAAAAGCCTGAGCGGCAACAAAGACCCAGCACAGCCAAAAGTAAATAATAAATACATAACTAAACAAACAAACAACAAATAGAATGTACTGCATGAGTCCCTTGCATAGCTATCCTAATATTGTCTTTTTTGTCCAGTCACTCAGTCGTGTCCAACTCTTTACAACTCCATGGGCTGCAGCATGCCAGTATTCCCTGTCCTTCACCATCTTCTGGAGCTTACTCAAACTATGTCCATCGATTCAGTGATGCCATCCAACCATCTAATCCTCTGTCGACCCTTCTCCTGCCTTCAATCTTTCCCAGAATCGGGGTCTTTTCCAATGAGTCGGCTATTTCAATCAGGTGGCCAAAATTTTGAAGCTTCAGATTTAGCTTCAGCATCATTTCTTCCAACGAATATTCAGGACTGATTTCCTTTAGGATTGATTGGTTTGATCTCCTTGCTGTCCAAGGGACTCAAGAGTCATTTCCAACACCACAGTTCAAAAGCATCAATTCTTCAACACTCAACCTTCTTTATGGTCCAACTCTCACATCTGTACATGACTACTGGAAAAACCATAGCTTTGACTAGATGGACCTTTGTTGGTAAAGTAATGTCTCTGCTTTTTAAGTAGCCCCTGCTCGCCAGAGCTAGAGAAAAGCCTGAGCGGCAACAAAGACCCAGCACAGCCAAAAGTAAATAATAAATACATAACTAAACAAACAAACAACAAATAGAATGTACTGCATGAGTCCCTTGCATAGCTATCCTAATATTGTCTTTTTTGTCCAGTCACTCAGTCGTGTCCAACTCTTTACAACTCCATGGGCTGCAGCATGCCAGTATTCCCTGTCCTTCACCATCTTCTGGAGCTTACTCAAACTATGTCCATCGATTCAGTGATGCCATCCAACCATCTAATCCTCTGTCGACCCTTCTCCTGCCTTCAATCTTTCCCAGAATCGGGGTCTTTTCCAATGAGTCGGCTATTTCAATCAGGTGGCCAAAATTTTGAAGCTTCAGATTTAGCTTCAGCATCATTTCTTCCAACGAATATTCAGGACTGATTTCCTTTAGGATTGATTGGTTTGATCTCCTTGCTGTCCAAGGGACTCAAGAGTCATTTCCAACACCACAGTTCAAAAGCATCAATTCTTCAACACTCAACCTTCTTTATGGTCCAACTCTCACATCTGTACATGACTACTGGAAAAACCATAGCACAGGAGGAGAAGGGGACGACCGAGGATGAGATGGCTGGATGGCATCACCGACTCGATGAACATGAGTTTGGGTGAACTCTGGGAGTTGCTGATAGACAGGGAGACCTGGCGTGCTGGAATTCATGGGGTCGCAAAGAGTCGGACATGACTGAGCAACTGAACTGAACTGAACTTGGTGTGTTGTGTAGTGATAAGATAATGCATTTAGTTTGTTTGTGTCCATCTTGGTATATCTGCAAGTTATTCAAGAGGAGAAAAATAGTTGGCAAGTAGAAATTTAAATTTGAATCTTAGGTAAAAAGACCATACAATAGACATGAATAAGGGATCATATTTAAGTAATAGGGTTGTATGGGAAAGTGGGTAAGAGGGTGGAATTAAACAAGAATAGGACCAAAGATTGAACAATGAAGTATGTTATATTTAACTCCAAGCAGTAAGGAACCATGACTCTCTTGTTCTTTAAGCCTACACCATGGGTGGTGTCTGGCTCATAGTAAACAGTACCAGTCTTAAATGAACAGATGATGTATAATGGATGAATAGAAGGAAGAGAAAGCTGAAAAATGTCTGAGAGGAAAAGAAAGGATAAAGATGGAAGTAATTAGAAGTGAGCTAAGGAGTACAGTGCATTGTTGGACCAAAGAAAAAGAAGTGTTAGGATGGGGGTGCGTTCACTATATGGAAAACTCATTTAACTTTTATTAAGTTAGCCACTCCTTTAAAATTATGCCATTATGCTTTTCAAACATTTTCAAGAAAGACAAAATTCTAACTTCTCCATGGGATTGTTAATATCCTCTACAGTTTGGCCCCGACTCACGTTTCCAGCCGTAGGACTTACTGTTCTGAATTCTTCCTCTAGTCACGTTCCTTTCTTCAGTCTTTCCTGAATAAGTCAAGGTTTTACCTGATCCCAAGACTTCGTCCATCTCCCTTCATCTGCCTTTTGTAATTCACCTCCCATGACCCGACTGAAATCCTGTGTCATTCATGAGAGCTCCTTGACTGATTGAGCACACACTCATGGATCCTTTCACTGAATTCATCCTTGCCCAGGTCACACACCTCCCACTCCAAACATCACTGTTTTGAGCAATTAGAAAATCAAAGAACAACTATGGATTTATCTTGCTCAAAGTCACAGCCAGAGCCAGTTTCCCTGTATTTTAGCAGTCTCTTTGCAGATGTGTCAAGTGTGAGCTGCTCGTCTGATTTTTAAAGCTCCTGCCCAGTGTTCACAGCTCCAGTGACACTAGAAACAAACAAAAGGAATATAGCTGCGTGATGACCATTTTCCTCAAACCTTATTATATTTCCACTTGGCACTCTGGGGGCTAAGAACACTTGCCATCGAGTTTTTTTCTTTTTTAAATCCTTCTATTGACGAACCAGGGTAGAGCCAGTTGTGCTGAATGATGCAAGAGTGCAGATAAGGGCGTCTGGATTGTGATACTCATCATGGGAGATGTAGATATGAAGGCTATGTGGAGACACTCCCGGGACAGCATAAATATAGATGTTGATTGGCAATGCAGCAAAGGCTGACTTGGCTGCGGTTGAAGTGCTCTCATCCCATCTTCACTAAGCAGCCCTTTGGGAGCAACTTCTACTTCCTTTTTTTCTTTTTCAAAATTCAATTATCAAATCCTCTGAGAAATCTTCTGATCTGCATTATAACGATACCATTGAGGTGCTCCCACAACATGTTCTGGCAACCCACTCCAGTATTTTTGCCAGAGAATCCAATGGACAGAGGAGCCTGGTGGGCTACAGTCCATGGGGTCGCAAAGAGTCAGGCATGACTGAGTGACTGAACAACAACCATATATTCTATTGTTCATAACATACTACATTATCACTGTGTATTTAATTGTTGTTTACCCTACAAGATATTTTGAGGGAACAGGCCATATTTGTTTTAAAACTGTTTTTTTCCAGCGCTTAACATGGAACTTGAATAGTTGGTGTTGAGTAAATATTTGGTGAATAAATAAAGTGACATGCTTGCTGGCTCCTCCATAATTATGGTGGCTGTTAAATTAATGGTACAAACATGTTAGCTTCTGAGAGTATCATACTTGGCTTTTACGTTTCTAGGAGAATTTTAGTTCAGAAGGTTAAAAAAAAAATGGAAAGAAGAGAAGAGACAATAGTAGTGAGGGTCTGAAGCCGATGTTCCGCAAGTTATATTTTGTAGGAAGGATTTGGGGGTAACTATATAGAAAATAGTGATTTTACTGGCCACCTCCTAGACTCCCATTAAAACAACTAAATATAACAGAAGGGTATATAGAAGGTAACTTGAAAATCCTTCTTATGAGGAGAAACCTTACATATAAGGATCCCAGAAAATGAGAGGGTAATGGCAAAACCCAAAAACGTATTAGGCATATGGATGACACAGAGAGAGCGAAGGTGGGTGTACTGGGGCCTGACAGGACTTACTGCTAATATTATGTCAGTTATTGCCTTGAGGAACCACCTCACCTGTGGGTGATGCCTGAATGTGTTCTTGGAGGGCTGAGCTATCATAAACCAAATGGGGGGAGAGAGGCACTACCTTTTGCCAGCTGCCTGCTGCAGCTCATACCTGGCATTGGACTAGCCAAACAGAAACTGGTTATCCTGAAAGCTGAAACCCAGCATGGCAGTTCACTAAACACAGGGAAAAAATGACACAGAGACTCGGATCTCCGTGGGGACTGCCCAGGGTTTCAGCTTCTGCTCTACTTCCCTCAGGCTGCTTGCTGCATTGTGAACTGGTAATGATAATTTACAGTAGATTTATATTTTCTCTTTCCCTATTGTCTAAACAGAAAAGAATTGGGCAGAATTCCACATCAGTCTTTGACAGACCCTATTTCAATGCCGAATTCAGCCAGAAGCCAGTGGATCTCTTGCTGTAAGGATAAACAGGCAGAACTGTCACTGACCTAAAATGGGAGAAAATATTACAGTTGAAAATAAGAGGATACTACAAAGAATCAGAACAGATTCCCTCTTCTGATACAGATTTACTGAAAAAGACAAAAGGAGAAATCCTGATTTATGTTATGTTTGCAATTCAAGAGAATATAGTATCTAATAGAAAAGATTATTTACATCAAGAGAGACTGTATGGGGTTAAAAATGATTACAGGATAAAAATGAGAGTGGTGGTGGTAGTATGCATCAGCCTGGATGGTGCATAAAATCAAACTGTAAGGCAGAAGACAAAAATCGAATGAATTTCTGAAATTCAGAGGTAAAGAATAATGAAAGGCATGGAGTACAGAGCTAGGAGATTTAATGGCGTGAGTCATGCTACAAACGCATCTACAAAAACAAAGCCAAACCTCTCTCCACCACACATAAACACTTGCATGTAATTTTCTTTCTTTTTTTTATTGTGGTAAGAATACTTAATGTGAGCTCTACCTTGTTAAGAAAATTTTAAGGGCACAATAGTCTTTTTAAATACAGTCACTATGTTGACATGAAGGAAAAAGTAAGGGAATTTGTAGGTAGCAAAACAACCCTTTAAAGTAAGAGCTAATTGAATTTTTTTTTTTTTTTTTTTTTGCTAAATGGAATTTTTAAACAAAAAGGAAATGATACAAAAAGGACCATGAGATATCAGGAAGAAAGAACAAGAGAAGTAAAACATAGTTAAATACATTTTCCTTTGTGTTTGAGTTTTGAACAAAAATTATAGCACTGCCTTGTATAGTTCTAAATAAATATAAAAAAATCTTAAACACTTATAAAAAGGAAATAATATTCCATGCTACAGTCAAACTAGTAAAATATTAATATTAGTAGATGGTAGCTGAACTGATAGTCATGTATGGATGTGAAAGTTGGACTCTGAAGAAAGCTGAACGCCAAAGAATTGATGCTTTTGAACTGTGGTGTTGGAGAAGACTCTTGAGAGTCCCTTGGACTGCAAGGAGATCCAACCAGTCCATTCTAAAGGAGATCAGTCCTGGGTGTTCTTTGGAAGGATTGATGCTAAGCTGAAACTCTAATACTTTGGCCACCTCATGTGAAGAGTTGACTCATTGGAAAAGACTCTGATGCTGGGAAGGATTGGGGGCAGGAGGAGAAGGGGATGACAGAGGATGAGATGGCTGGATGGCATCACCGACTCAATGGACATGAGTTTGAGTGAACTCTGGGAATTGGTGATGGACAGGGAGGCCTGGCATGCTGAAGATCCACACAGTCAAAGGCTTTGGCATAGTCAATAAAGCAGAAATAGATGTTCTTCTGGAACTCTCTTGCTTTTTAGATGATCCAGCAGATGTTGGCAATTTGCTCTCTGGTGTGTGTATATGTATGTGTATATATACATATGTGTGTGTGTGTATATATACATATGTGTGTGTATATATATACATATATGTGTGTGTATTATATGTGTGTATATTGGCATGTGTCTGTACACACACACATAATGTAATATCTAGAGCAACCACAAAACTATGCAAAGAGTTATACAGAAAAATATTGCAGACAAATAAAAATGAAATTCTAAGAAACATTTAGAAGGGAAAAATAAAATAAAAAAGAGAACAAAGACAAAATTAGAAATAAAATTGAAGATGTAAGTCCTAATATACCGATAGGTAGATGAGATATAAAAGATACAAATATACCAATAAGAGGCAAAGACTGACAGAGTAATTTAAAAAATATAATCCATGTACATGCTGTACACAAGAAACTCAAGTATATTGATATAGGTAGGTTGATAATAAAAGGATAGAAAAGACTTATCATGCAAATATTATTCAAAAGGAAGGAGTGTCTATCTGATATCATATAGAGTTATCTTCAGAGCATAGAAAATTAATGGATACAGAGATGAGCATTACCTAATGATAGAAGTGCTAGTCAATCAAGATGACACAGCAATCCTAAATGGATTTATATAAAACAAAACTAAAAATATATAAAGTAAAACCCAATAAATCTGAAGGAGGAAATACACAAGTCCACAATTATAGCTGGAGACTTTTTAACACCCACCTTTCAACATCTGATAGACTAATGAGGCAGAAAACCAGTAGGGATATAAAAGAATTCAACAACAACAAAAATCAACTGACAGAATCTAATAGATATTATTAGACTGCTTCTGGAAAAGGGTATGGCAACCCACTCCAGCATTCTTGCCTGGAGAATCCCATGGACAGAGGAGCCTGGTGGGCTATAGTCCATGGGGTTGCAAAGAGTTGGACACAACTGAAGCAACTTAGTATGCACACAGACTGCTTCACCTAACAATCTTTTCAATTGCCAAAGGAACATATACCAAGATAGACGATATCCTGGTCTGTAAACATGCCTAAGTGGATTTAAAGGAATGGAAATAATATGACCACAATGCAATCAAACTATAAATTAGTAACGGGAAACAATAGGAAAGTCTCCAAACACTTAGAAGCTACAAAACATATTTGTAAGTAATCATAGGTCAAAGCAGAAGTCTCAAGGGAAATTTAAAGTGTGTTTATTTAACTGAATAAACATCAAATGAAAATATAACATCAAAATTTGTGGGACAGAAAATAATAATGAAAGGGATACTATAGCATTAAATGCTTATGTTACAAAAGAGGAAGCATTTCAAATCAATAATCTGAGCTCTCATCAGGAACAGAGAATAAATGTAATATTATAAATCAATTATATCTCATTAAAAATAAAATAAAGAAATTTCCAGCCTAAAAAAAGAATCCAGAAAAAGAAGAGCAAAATAAACCCAACACAGGAAGGAAAGAAGGAAATACCAAAGATAAGAGTATATAAGATGAAAGCATCAAAGCAACAGAAAAAAATCATGAAACAAAAAGATGGTTCTTTGATAAGATCAATAAAAGTGATGACCTTCTAGCAAGACTGACCAATATAAAAAAGAGAGAAGATACAAATGACAAATACTAGGGATCAAGTCGACCCTACAGTCATTAAAAGGATTAGGAGGGAATGTTACAACACATTTAGGCAAAATGAACCAATTCTTCAAAAAGCATAAACAACCACAACTCAACCAATAAAATTAGTGGAGGATAGACACATAAATCAATGAAATAGAATACAGAACCCAGAACTGAGCCACACAAATATGCCCAACTGGTTTTGATTAATGTGTTATAGTTCAATATTGGATGTTTCATTGTTTTCAACAAATGATGCTAGACAATTGAACATGTAAAGGCAAAAAATAAATCGTGACTCAAACCTCACACCTTACTCAAAACATTGTGCAAATAGATCATGGATTTATTTTACAAACGCAATTGCCCTCCTGGGCACTTATTCTAAAACAATGTGAATTTGTGTTCACACAAAATCATATACACAGATGTTCACAGCAGCTTTATGTATAATAGCCACAGGCTGGAAACAGCCCATATGTTCAATGGGTGAATGGTTAAACCAGTTGTGGTATATCCATAACATGAAATGCTACTCAGCAATAAAAAGGAACACACTACTGATACACACACAATATTTAAAGTATCAACTGGCTTATTCTTACTGACTTGTATCTACCATTTCTCTTTTATGAGGATGTTCCCATTCGTGGGTTTTCTGTTTTTCTTTTCCTTTTCTGTGAGTAGCTCAATTTCCTTCGGATTTTCTTCCCAATAATTCTCTTAGGCTGAGATCAGAATTATAATTAAAAGTATTTAGCATGGGCTTCCCTGGTTGCTTAGAGGATAAAGCATCTGCCCACAGTGTGGGAGGCCTGGGTTCGATCCATGGGTAGGGAAGATCCCCTGGAGAAGGAAATGGCAACCCACTCCAGTACTCCTGCTTGGAAAATTCCATGGACGGAGGAGCCTGATAGACTATAGTCCATGGGGTCGCTAAGAGTCGGACACGACTGAGCAACTTCACTTCACTTCACCATGATAATGGGCACTATGAAATCATAAAAGATGCTAGATCTAACAGGGTTGATAGGAAAAATATTTAACAATTGATATGGCATAGATAATAAGTAATCTATAAAGAAGCTGGCTTAATCAGAATCAATACTAACTGTGATAAATCTATATGGATGTACTAGCATGCTCTGGATAAGTAAAAACTTTTACTGGTGCTGTGTGCTGAGTCGCTCAGTCAGGTAAATTTCTCCATAGATAATTCACATTTGATTTTTCTAGGTGGGGGACAAGACTGTTCAAGGTCACTTTTAAATTACATTTTGCCTTGAGATTTAGGGGGATCTAAAGTTATGTGAATTTCAACTGCAAATTCTCTTAATGGCCATCTTCTTTTCCAAGTATTCAGGGGTTACTACTCTCAGCTTCTGTTTAGGAGATGATTTGAGGTAAGTTTATCTCAATGAGATAATTCTTATAGGGAATGTGTTTATTTTTGGCTTGTTCTTACAAAGGTACCCTGTATGGTACCATCTTTCAAGGAGGAAGTTCTGTTAGCTTTAATGCTCTTTGATGGCCCCTGGATTTTTTTTTCATGCTCTGCACCACTAGAGTCCTTTAATGAAAGCACCAATTTATCTGAGGAGGAGGAGGAGAAAAAGGCAAAAGCCAGCTCAGAGAAAGGTCCCAACCACTCCAAGGATATATATATATATATTTTTTTTTTTTGCCTGAAAATTTCTTAACTTTTCCCAGCTCATCAACAAATTTAAGACACTTTAGAAACTATCAATAATTGTTAACTTTTTGGACCTGTAGAGGTGTTTGAGCTAGGTATTTCTTCTTGCTCTTCTTAGAAACAAAATTCTTGTTATAATATATTTCTTTTTTTTTAATTAGGCAGAAGGTTTGATCCAGAGACTGTCCTCAGGCAGGATACATTATTGTTATATAATCCTTGTAAAGACCAGACCTACTCCCATAATTTACATTTTAAGATAACAGGATTAGCCAGAAAGTTTAATCCAGAGACTGTCCTCAGGTGGGATACATTATTGTTATATAATCCTAAGGAATGTAGAGGAAAAAAAAGTTTGTCCTTTCTTTCTTCTTGAGGATTCCAGACCCCTCTCTCCTTGGGGACCCCTAGACTTCTCATCAACCTGCCTAGGAAATGACTCTCTCATTCCCCCCTTTTCTTTTAGGAGAATTATGTTGCCTAGAGAAAGGGGCGTCGTTTTCATTCCATAACTACTTCCTGCTGTTTAGGGGCATGGTCCCTAAATTGTCAAGGCAACATATTCTCCTAATATATTTCTTTCCTTGAAGCTGGTTAAACTGTATTTCGATTGAACCTAAGACTATAACACTGTTTTGACAGGACTTAAGTCAACTAGATGAGGCAAACTAATTTAAGAATAATTTGGTGTTCAGTGCAGTTATGATGAAAACAACAAATATTTTTAAAAGGCTTTGTTTTCTAGGAAAGAAAAAATAATTTGCCTATAAATTAGAGGTAATTTTTCTATCTCCATAGTTGATTGCAAAAATATTTGTCATTTAGAGAAAGGAAGAAAGACACATATCTTAGATGGAAATGATCAGAGTTGGATTTGGTAAACTGATTACATCATTTAAAAAGACTCATTGATTCTAGAGCCTATTGACCTGCCTATCATGATATATGGGTAATTTGTA
Organism: Cephalophus harveyi; assembly: GCA_006410635.1. Classification (NCBI taxonomy): domain Eukaryota; kingdom Metazoa; phylum Chordata; class Mammalia; order Artiodactyla; family Bovidae; genus Cephalophus; species Cephalophus harveyi. The sequence goes on from SJYT01014192.1 coordinate 76,583, forward strand.
GATAATCAATGAAATTGTCATTAAATCTCCCAAAAGATACATTGTTATGGCCATAAAAGGTACAGAACCAATTCCCAGAGAGACCTATCAGAGGAAAAAGGTTTTATTATTTAATAGCAAACTAAGGAATAAACATGAAGCTATAATAGAAGTGGCCAATAAAGTATAGGTACAAATATTTTAAAACTAGAAATGTGAAATCATTATTTCTGTATTTCTCACAGTCAATATAGACAGTTTGATTCCATAAGTACATTTTAAACAAAGGACTTGCCCCAGACAACACTAGGAAAACATAATTAGCTCTGAGTACAAAAGAATGTGGATAAAAAGATACTACTTGTTTTCTGGTTTAGGAAGCAAATGGTAGCTTAGGTGAGAATTAAAGGAATGTTGGGATCGTTTTAAGAGAAGGGAAAAAAAAAAGAATCAGGGCTTCTTTGGGGGCTCAGTGGTAAAGAATCCATCTGCCAATGCAGGAGACACGTGTTCAATCCCTGGTTTGGGAGGATCACACATGCTGCAGAGCAACTAAAATCCTACACCACAACTACTGAGACTGTGCTCCAGAGCCTGGGAGCTGCAGCTACTGATCCACATGCCACAACTACTAAAGCCCACACACCCTAGAGCCCGTGTTCCTCAATAAGAGAAGCCACACAGTGAGAAACCTGGGCACTGCAACTAGAGAGTAGCCCTTGCTCTCTGCAACTAGAGAAAACCCTGTGCAGCAGCGAAAACCCAGTGCAGCCAAAAATAAACACTTTTTTTTTTTTAAGAAATCAGATTTATAAGGAGAATTTGAAAAGAATACAAATACACACACACACATATATATACACACACATATAAATGGAATAAAATGAAACCTCTGGCTTTCTGACATACTAGCATAAGTCTTCAGTAAATGTGACATATCCTCTCTAAAATAAAGAACATTTTTCTAAAGTTCAATTTGAAAAAGGAAAAAGAGGTTATGATCAACGTATGGTGGGTAATTATTGCATTTGCTTTATTTTAGATCCATGACACTTAAATGACTAATAAAGATGTAGCACACAATATTTTCTTTTACATTTCTGCTATGAAATCACACTGAAAGCAGATGATACCTCATTCGACTGTTTTGAACATTTTTCTTAAAGCTCTCTTATTGCTTAAGTTTTCCCCTGACCATTGTCTCTAGAATAGGATTAAGTTAAATAGCCTAAAAGTTTCTCCTCGTCTTCCGATTTAAGTGCATTTTTTTTAAACACTTGCACTAAAGCCATCTTAGAAAGAAATGAGACAAAACAAGGTGATCAGTCTTACATAAGGCCAGAAAAAAAAAATTTGTTATGGATTGGCTAGATATTAGATTTCTTTATATTGGACTCTAATAAATTTCAACTTGCCATTATTTTCATTTCTGAAATGGGGACTGTAATGTTTGAATCCCTGGTTTCTCAAACAGTTCTCAATTTGTGAATGTTGAACCTCTCCAAGGAACTATCAGTAGGTTTGGTCATAAATCACAGAGTCTTCTGTTTACCCCTATGACTGATCTCTAAAAACAGGATCAATGCATTTCATTCCTGAAACCTGAAAACAAGTGTGAGAGTATGGAGAAAGATAAACATTTTTTAAAGGTCACACTTTAATTCACCTTGGTTCCCAGAAATCGTCCTTTTAGTTTTTTGATGAAAACAATTTTATAGTCCTTGATGATGACATTCTAACAATCTTGTAGTCAGGGACATTAAAGCTAGTTATATGTTCATTTTTATTCTAACATTTTTAGCTCCACTAAGACAACATCTCCCTTTCCAAACCCAGGAATAAATAAACCCGGATCAATTTCTTCAGTATAGCTTCTCATATAACTGGTAATGTGAGTGTGTGTTCAGAATGTAACTTGTACCAAAAAGTAGCATCATTTCCCAGATATGTGTGTCATACCTAAAATATAAGCAATAAGAAGAAAGCATACTTTTATTCTATTTCACTGCTTTTCTTGGTGCCTTCCATGACAATTATGTTGTAAATATTGCAATTCATCTGTGTAAAATATTTGCAAAATTATACTTTCAACATGAAATCTGAAAAAAAAACTTTATATTTTTACTACCTTAAAATGTGTGCCTTATCCCAGAAACCCCCATTTTCCAAAATATGCAGTTTGAAGAAACTGCACTGACAACTTCTTACACAGAAAAACTTTTATGAATGCAAACTTTGAGTGATTTTTCTGGTTCATCTAATTTATTTAAATTAGCTTTATTTAATTTCACATACAGCTGTTCTGTGCCCTGAACATAGCCCAAGGGACTATTTAAAGTGTTTGAGTCTAAATGTCATGTTTTATCACTATGTTATATGTAGCAAACCACAAAAATTTTGTTGCTGTTGTTCACTGGGTAGTACTTCCAAAATTCAGCAATCTTTCTCTTGCTTTTTCTTAGATAGGATAATGGTTATAACATGACAAGCTAAATGTAAGTAGAGCTGATTTTCATCTGAACATCATTCATGCCATAACTCAAGTTACAGCAATATCCTTATTCAGGGAGGTCTGAACAGAATAATTAAAATTACCATCTATAAATACAGTTTCCAAAATATATCATGACCCAGATTTCTATCTGGTTCTCTAGACTTGCATATCTAATGTCAATGGAATGTCTCCTCTTAAACAGACCACATATCCAAAGGGAATTATTTCTTTCAACCAGCTCATTTTGCACTGTCCTAACATCATATGACTAACTTAGACAGCGTATTAAAAAGCAGAGACATTACTTTGCCAACAAAGGTCCATCTAGTCAAGGCTATGTTTTTTCCAGTGGTCATGTATGGATGTGAGAGTTGGACTATAAGGAAAGCTGAGCACAGAAGAATTGATGCTTTTGAACTGTGGTGTTGGAGAAGACTCTTGAGAGTCACTTGGACTGCAAGGAGATCCAACCAGTCCATTCTAAAGGAGATCAGTCCTGGGTGTTCATTGGAAGGACTGATGCTGAAGCTGAGACTACAATACTTTGGCTATCTGATGCAAAGAGCTGACTCATTGGAAAAGACCGTGATGCTGGGAAAGATTGAGGGCAGGAGCACAAGGGGCCGACAGAGGATGAGATGGTTGGATGGCATCACCAACTCAATGGACATGGGTTTGCAGGGACTCTGGGAGTTGGTGATGGACAGGGAGGCCTGGCATGCCAGGGTTCATAGGGTCACAAACAGTCAGATATGACTGAGCGACTGAACTGAACTGAACATCATCAAATGGGGCTTCAGTTACTGTTTAGACTGCTGCTATTAACAGAGTGTGGGAACAAGAAGATAGTTTAGACTTGACATCATGTCTACCCTCACACAGGCTTCCTGGATGGCTCAGCAGGTAAAGAATTCACCTGCAAGGTAGGAGACACAGGAGATGCTAGTTTGATCCCTGGCTAGGCAAGATTCCCTGGTGAAGGAAGTGACAACTCACTGCAGTATTCTCGCCTGAAAAATCCCATAGACAGAGGAACCTGGTGGGCTACAGTCCAAAGAATTGCAAAGAGTCAGACATGACTGAGCGATTAAGCACACAAGCACACTACCCTTACACAGAATCAACTTCCAGTTTGGCACAAAAGAGCTTAGATTCTGGAATCAGTTACTCTGGGCTTGAATCCCATCTCTATTGTTATTAACCAAGTCATGTCAGGCAGATAATTTTTTCAAGCCTTGGTTTCCTCATCTACAATAAAAATGTCATCAAGTTTCCCAATAATAACTAGAAAACCCAAGAGGAAAATATATGTGAAGGTATTGAATTAAGCAAAAGGCCTCACGTAAATATTAACTTGCATTGGCTTATTCCTAAAAGAATTCAACAAGGGGGATAGACCTACAAACAAAGTAAATAATTTTTATTTATGAAATAATAGTATACAAGCCACCAGCACTAAGCAGCCACACAATGAAATCTGGTTCTCTGAAAACTCTTTAGGACAGGCCCAACTCTAGTGCCAAATAACCACATGGAGGGTGGACGGACTCACGAATCAAGTGAAAATGAGGTTTCAGCGACACTTAACCCCTGGACAAACTATCTTAGAAAAAGCAAGCTATTTTTCCTAGTGAAACAGCTGACCCTCAAACAAGGTTTAAAGGTTTAAAGTAGGCTCATCTACTCACAGATTTTTTTTTTTCCCACTAACTACATACTATAGTACTATGTGATCTGTGGTTGGTTGAATCTGTGGATGCAGAACTTCATATAAGGAGGGTCCTCTGTAAAGTTATACACAGATTTTTAACTATACAGAGGGCTGGTGTCCCAACCACCAGGTGCTCAAGGGTCAACTGTATATAGATATTTTTTTGGGGGGGACGGGTGCACCATATAGTTTGTGGGATCTTAGTTCCCCGACCAGGGATGGAATCTGTGTCCCCTACAGTGAAAGTGTAGTGTCCTAACCACTAGACAGCCAGAGAATTCCCTGTATCTTTTTAGTTTAGTAGAAATTAATGAACAATTGACTTGTATTAAAACAGAAATCAAAAGAATTACTTCCCTGATTTAAAACTAGGATATAGCTTAGGAATTTCAGAAAACCCATGGTCAAGATGTGACTATCCTATCTTTTATTTCCCCAAATAATCTTCCAGTACAATTACATGTAAATGAGAGTCTGTCATCAGTTCTGCTGTATTATTATTATGACACCAAATCATCCCAGAAGTTTACCTCCTCACGCCCTAAGGTGGGCGTAAGCATTTTATCCCTGAGAGTATGATTTCTATCACGACTGTCTCTAAAATGGAAGATCTGGTGAGTCCCCTGATGACCTAGTCTCAGCCTGTTTCGACATCCCTAAAGCATGAGAAATCTGTACATCCAAATGGCTTTACTCTGATCACAGCATCATCATTCCAATATGCCACATACAGTCACTGGGTCTTTTCCACCTTGAACAAGGTAACTAATGGCAGTATCTGAAAGGAAAATTTTAATCTTCTTTTCTTCCCAATGAAGCCATCCAAGGTCGCCTGTGCTATGCATTCAAATGCTCATTTCACATATACACCCCAAACATCCGCAACGTCCAATTTTCATTGCATTGACATTGAACTTGTTTGTACAGCCAGTTTAATCTCATGTTCAAACCTTTATTCCTCCACACATTTGAGGGCTGACAGTTTTATCTCCTTATCACATTATATCAGTCCTTTGCAAGCAAGATGTAGGGAGCACCTGAACGTCTTGGGGATAATTATTCTTCTAACAATTTGCCACGCTAATGATATTTTCCTAGTTTTTTATGGTGCAAGTGTTTTATGCTTCATTAGTTTGCACTTAGTCTTTTCTTAAATACTTTACCCCTCCAGTCTGAGGTTTTACAGGTCTATTACTTGTATTATTCCTATGAAGAATGTGTTCTTCTCTGAAAGAAGGAAAATGATTAAGGCAATACTGAAAAGGCCAGATGCTGGCCTTTATAAGAGAAAAAAAAATACTATAAAACTTGGTTTTGTGTCTTTGCAAGAATAGGAGGTTACATAATAAGTAGAGTGAGGTTAGTTAAGGAGTGTGTGTCCCAAGGGTGTATACCATCCAAACGACTGTGATAGACTAGAGTATCTTTAAGAGACTAAACCACACAATCAGGTCCCCTCTACAAAGCTTGGAGGAGATCTGTACTACCAATCTGTGATTCCTGTAGGATCCAAGTTCTCCAGGTTGAGAGAGTAGGCAGAGCAGGTCAGCATATCAGCATAATATGAAGCTATTATAACTGTTTTCATCTGTTATAGTTTTGCCATTTCTAGAATGTCATATAAGTTGAATCATATGACATATTGCCTAGGGAGTCTGACTTACTTTACTTAGAAAAATGCACTTAAGATTGATCTATGTTGTTGCATGAAACAGAAGTGTTTTCCTTTTCTAAAAAACTTTTCTGACCGTGCCTTATGCCATGTGGGGTCGTAGTTCCCTGAACAGGGATGAAATCTGTGCCCCCTGAATTGGTAGTGCAGAATCTTAACCACTGGATCCCCAGGGAAGTCCCAGAAGTGTTTTTCTTTCTGTTGTTGAGCTGTGTTTCCTTCTGTGAACATGAATGCACCACATTTTGTTTTCCATTCATTTGTGAAAGGCATGTTGTCTGTTTCCAAGTTTTCACAGTCATGAATTATACTGCTACAAAAATTTCTATGGAGGTTTTTTGAGGAAATAAGCTTTCATTTCACTTCGGCAAATATATAGAAGTAGGATTGCTGGTATGGTAAGTACATATTTAACCTTATAAAAAACAGTCAAAATGTTTTCCAAACTGGCTTTCAGTTCAGTTGCTCAGTCTTGTCCAACTCTTTGCGACCCCACTAATCACAGCACGCCAGGCCTCCCTGTCCATTACCAACTTCCGGAGTTCACTCAGACTCAGGTCCATTGAGTCAGTGATGCCATCCAGCCATCTCATCCTCTGTCGTCCCCTTCTCCTCTTGCCCCCAAATCCCTCCCAGCATCAGAGTCTTTTCCAATGAGTTAACTCTTCGCATAAGGTGGCCAAAGTACTGGAGTTTCAGCTTTAGCATCATTCCTTCCAAAGAACACCCAGGGCTGATCTCCTTCAGAATGGACTGGGTGGATCTCCTTGCAGTCCAAGGGACTCTCAAGAGTCTTCTCCAACACCACAGTTCAAAAGCATCAGTTCTTTGGCACTCAGCCCTCTTCATAGTCCAACTCTCACATTCATATGTGACCACAGGAAAAACCATAGCCTTGACTAGATGGACCTTAGTTGGCAAAGTAATGTCTCTGCTTTTGAATATGCTGTCTAGGTTGGTCACAACTTTTCTTCCAAGGAGTAAGCGTCTTTTAATTTCATGGCTGCAATCACCATCTGCAGTGATTTTGGAGCCCCGCAAAATAAAGTCTGACACTGTGTCCACAGTTTCCCCATCTATCTCCATGAAGTGATGGGACCAGATGTCTTTACCCTTTTGCATTCTAACAGCAATGAGTAACAGTTTTATTGCTCTGTATTCTCATTAGAATTTGATAATGTCAATTTCTTTTAAAAAATATGGCCAGTCTAGGATAGAAAAATTGTGATCACACACACAATGAAATATTATCCAGTCTTAAAACGGAGATCTTGCCATTTGTGAAAATGTGTATGAACCTGGAGGGCATTATACTAAGTGAAATAAACCAGACAGAGAAAAATATTGAACTATCTCATTTATACACATGTGGCTCAGACGGTAAAGCGTCTGTCTACAACGCGGGAGACCCGGATTCGATCCCTGGTCGGGAAGATCCTCTGGAGAAGGAAATGGCAATCCACTCCAGTACTATTGTCTGGAAAATCCCGTGGACAGAGGAGCCTGGTAGGCTACAGTCCATGGGGTCACAAAGAATCGGACACGACTGAGTGACTTCACCTTCACCTTCAAACATGTTAAATACATAGTTACAGGGAATAGAATGGTGCTTCCCAGGGGCTGGGTGGGGTGGGAAAGGGTGACGTACTAGTCAAAGAGTACAAAGTTGAATTCATGTAGGAAGAGTAAATCTAGAGAGTTAATGTACAGCATGATAACTAGAGTTGGTAATACTGTATTGCTGCTGCTGCTGCTAAGTCACTTCAGTCGTGTCCGACTCGGTGTGACCCCATAGACGGCAGCCCACCAGGCTCCCCCGTCCCTGGGATTCTCCAGGCAAGAACACTGGAGTGGGTTGCCATTTCCTTCTCCAGTGCATGAAAGCAAAAAGTGAAAATGAAGTCGCTCAGTTGTGTCCGACTCTTAGCAACCCCATGGACTGAGGCCCACCAGGCTCCTCCGTCTATGGGATTTTCCAGGCAAGAGTGCTGGAGTGGGATACCATTGCCTTCTCCGATACACTACATGGCAAGACCAAAAAAACAAAACAAAATCAAATAATCTTCAGGGAAAGAATCTGATTGGATATATAACAAAAGGATTAAATGATCTTTCCAGGGGGTGATTCTGACTTTCTGCCCTATACCTTTTGGGAAAAAATAAAATACTGTATTAGATACTCAAATTTTACTTAGTGAGTGAATTTCAGGTACTTTCACCACACACACCAAAAACAGTACCTATGTATGGAGATAGATATGTTAATTAGCTCAATGGTAGTAATCATTTCATTATGTATATGCATATAATGCATTTTATTTAAAAATTTTAGCCATTCCAGTGGGTACATAGTAGAACCTTATGGAGTTCATATATATTTCTCCAAAGGTTAATGGTGTTGAACATCTTTTTACATGCTTCTTTGCCATCAGTATATCTTCCTTGGTAAAGTGTCTGTTCAGATCTTTTTCCATTTATCAGCCATTTGCTTATCGTTGAGTTTTAAGGGTTCTTTATATATTCTAGATACAAGTCCATTAAATTTTATATGATTTGAAAATATATTCTGTTTGTGACTTTTCATTGTATTAATAGTATCTTTCATGACGTGATAGTTTTTAATTTTCATATAATTTGATATATCAATTTTTTCATGGCTTGTAGTTTTGAAGCAGTGGGTAAAAATTCATGACCAAAATCAAGGTCATGTAAATTCTTATCCCATGCTTTCTTCTAGAAGTTTCATCATTATATGTTGTATATTTAGGGTTATAAGCAATTTGAGTTAATATTTGCATTCAGTGTGAGATTTATGTCAAGGTTTATTTTTCTGCATATGGATGTCTAGTAATTTTCCAGCTCCATATGTTAAAAGGATTGTCCTTTCTCCATTGAGTTGCCTTTGCACTTTTGTCAAAAATTAGTTGACTCTATTTGTATAGGTTTATTTCTGGACTCTCTTTTGCATTGTATAGATTGATATACCTATCTTTTTGCCAAAGCGACACTGTTTTGGTCACTCTACTTTTCATTAAGTCTTAAAATCAGGGAACAACTGTAGGTCCTGCTTCCAGGCACTTTGTGTCCTCTGACTTTGTGGGGTTTTTTTTGGAATTATTATGAATCTTTCAATTCCTTTCCCTTTCTGTGTAAATTTTAGAATCAACTTGCTATTAACTGCAAAAGATCTTATTGGCATTTTGATTATGATTGAGAGTTCAATCTATAGATCAAATTGGGGAGAACTGACATCTCATCAATATAGAATCTTTCAATCCATAAGCATGTGAAATCTATTTGTATACATGTTTCATTTCTTTTATTAGTGTTCTATCATTTTCAGCATATGGACGCTGCACATATTTGGTTAAATATTCATTGCTTTGAGTTTTATTGTAAATGAGATTGTTTTTCAAATTCCAGATATTCATTTCTAGCATTTACATATGCTAGATTGGTATTATTGTCTTTGCATTCTGTGACATTTTAAAATTCAATTCTTTAGGATTTTCTATATAGATTATATTGTCTAAAAATCCTGTTATTCGCCTTACAAAATCATACTCAAACTCCAGTCTCTACTCCATGAAAGGAAACTAATTCCTCCAATTACTTCACCTACAGCACCTTGCTCACATCTATTTCTGTGCTTACTCTATAATGTAACTATTTATTTACGTGTTTTTCTCCTCCCCTCAATGGCTGATTTCTGGAGGCAGATCAACTATTGCTGCCTTTTCATTCCAAGCACCTATTAAAGTTTCAAAAACACTGGAGGAATGAATTACATGTTTATTTAATGAAGGATGGAGAAAAGAAGTCAAGCAAGGAAGGAAGAAAGGAGGAAAAAAGCACTTAAGACCTCAAATTAATGAACTATTAATCAGATGTGCAAAAAAAAAAACAAACCCACAGCTTTTTCCCAGTATTCATCTATTACTCTTCATCACCCTTACTTTACCAGGGCTTGAAAGAGGGGAGATGGACATTAAACTTGCCAACTAAATGCCCGCATTTCTTCTAGTTTAAACCATTTCATTCTGGCAACTTGATGTGTCTGAGTCAATGTTCAGTCTTTCAGATGTTTTCTTATATTCTTCTCTTTCCCAAGATGGCACCTGGGTGAAGACAGGACACACAAGTCCTCTTGCTGAAGGGGGCCTGTGATCCAAGCACAGTGACTTCAGGCTGTTATTGTTCATTTTTGGCCTCTTCTGAAATGGTCTTTGGTTGCCTGGTGGTGTTACTCTTCTGGTATCAACTGCTGAAGCCTTGATTAAAAGTCTGTGAATAAAAATGTCTGTGATGAAAAGTCTAAGGTCCGTACTTTCTGTTGGCTTGGTTGGTCAGGATTTAGGGCTCTCCTTTGATTTAACCCCAACTCAAGACTTTCCGGCAATAAAAACTCTTCTAATAATTCAACTACATTCTCTTTCAGGGCTCTGGTTGAGGCAGCGTGCACCCCAACAATCCCTGCAGGGGTGACCCCGTCCCTTGCCTTTGGTTGCTTTATGAAAGGTCCAACATCTTATTCTTCACTTTTCTCTACCCCACAGTTTACAAAGGGTACATCTGCATTCTTTCCATATTACCTGGGAGCCAAGGGGTCTCAGGAGGTCTCCTCTCTGCCAACTCATGGTCTGCAGGATGTCTGTGTAGACACATTGAGCATGGTAGCCTCCTCTTGAGACTGGCTGAGAATACCACATTTGTACAGTTCCATGTGGGTATTTTAATAACATTTTGGAACTAGAAAAATATACTTCAGAGTGAAATGGGTGTTCCTCTTTCTGAACAGATTATTTTAAATTTATTTGGAAATATTAGCCCCCTCTCTGCCCATCTCTGGCACAAAGTACAATGAAAATGCAACCTGATGCAATAAGGCCTAGTAGGGCAAGGATCCAGCTAATGAAGCAATTGGAAAAAGTAGCTCTTGCTCCCCACCATAATGCGGATGTGGTTGAAGCTATAAATATGGGAATACTTATTTGGAACTATGTTTTCTCCTTCACTTGTTGCACTGGATTTCAAATTGGCCCACTTTAGCAGTTATACAAAACATCCTACTTTAGCCACATCTTACTAATGACTCCACTCTATGGTATGCCAATTTCTAATAGTCAGTGATCCACTGACTATTCTGACTATTCTGAGGGTTATATTCATAGATTTTCCCCCCAAGCTAATAGATAAATATAATCATGTTCAAGTAGCTCATAGTCATCTCCTATTATACTGTATGATAAATAACAATGATTTCTATATGTTCATGTACTCTCTGGATTCTATTACTGGAAACTAAAGACTAAACTAAAAATAAAATTCCTGTATGATCCAGTAATCCATCCCACTCAGAAAAAAACTGTATCTCCAAAATCTATTTGTATACATGTTTCATTCCTTTCATTAGTGTTCTATAGTTCTCAGCATTTGGACACTGCATATATTTGGTTAAATACTTCATTGTTTTGAGTTTTATTGCAAATGAGATTGTTTTTCAAATTCTAGATACACTGCACCACTATTTATGACAGGCACAACATGGAAGCAACCTAAAGGTCTATTGACAGAGGACTGGATAAAGAAGATGTGGCACATATATACAATGTAGTATTATTCAGCCATAAAAAGAAGCAAAATTATGCCATTTGCAGAGATGTAGATGGACCTAGAGACTGTCATACGGAGTGAAGCAAGCCAGAAAAACAAATTATCACATATTAACATATATATATCGGAGAAGGCAACGGCACCCCATTCCAGTACTCTTGCCTGGAAAATCCCATGGGCGGAGGAGCCTGGTAGGCTGCAGTCCATGGGGTCGCTAAGAGTCGAACACGACTGAGCGACTTCACTTTCACTTTTCACTTTCATGCATTGGAGAAGGAAATGGCAACCCACTCCAGTGTTCTTGCCTGGAGAATCCCAGGGACGGGGGAGCCTGGTGGGCTGCCATCTATGGGGTCACACAGAGTCGGACACAACTGAAGCGACTTAGCAGCAGCAGCAGCAACATATATATGTGAAATCTACAAAAATGGTACAAATGAACCTATTTGCAAAGCAGAAAGAGGTATAAGCATAGCAAACACATGGATGCTAAGAGGGGAAGGGGAAGTGGGATGAATTGGGAGACTGGGATTGACATATATACACTACTGATACTGTGTATAGAAAGATAACCAGTGAGAACCTACTGTATAACACAGGGAACTCTACTCAGTGCTCTGTGGTGACCTGAGAGTGTTAGTCACTCAGCTGCGTCTGACTCTTTTTGACCCCATGAACTATATATAGCCTGTCAGGCTCCTCTGTTGATGGAATTCTCCAGGTGAGAATACTGGAGTAGGCTGTCCTTCCCTTCTCCAGAGGATCTTCCCAACCAGGGATTGAACCTGGGTCTCCTGCATTTCAGGCAGACTCTGACCTAAATGGGAAGGAAATCCACAAAAGAGGGGGTATATGTATATGTATAACCGATTCACTTTGCTGAACAGCAGAAACTAACACAATACCATAAAGCAACAAGACTCTGATAAAATTTTTAAAAATTAAAGAAAGTAAAATGGAGAAGAGAGGGAGGGAGAGTGTGAGAACATGTCCAGAGATGCAAGCTGATGGATGAAGCACTGATGGGGGAGATGAACCCAACTATTCACACTGACTTCTCAGTCTTTCCATGACATTCCAAGGACTGCAACTGTAGAACTCCAAAAGGAGCTACTCCCCAAAGATAATAGGAGAAAATGCTTGGGAGGGCAAGTGGGATAGGAAACAGGAAAACACGCACAGTAGGGAATGAGCAATATATCCTTCAGAGACAGAGAAATAGGAAATGCAGTGAAGAGTGGCTAAGACTATGTGCTCCCAATGAGGAGGCCAGGGATCATTACCTAGTCAGGGAAACAGACTCTACCTGCTACACCTAAGACCTGGTGCCAAAAGCAGCCAAATAAATACGGAAATTTTAAAAAGAATGGAGGAGCTGGACTTCCTGATAAATATAGAGCTTATGAAAAACTAGCAGAATGAGCAACTACTAATGATATGAGAAAGGATGACCAGGAGTATGGTGAATGAATGCTGGACTGGAAATTGGAACACTATCTTTCCAGTGTGCAATGAAACCACTTTGAAATCTGGAGCAAATGCATTTCTGGTTCCTCTGCTATAATTAGATTATCACTTCTGTGCTGATGATTTTTAAATTATCTTCATATTATAAATTGTCTTCATATTTGTGTGTGTTGCTTTTATATTTGAACATGTATATGACAAAAATAATTTAAAATGTACTAGAATGGAGCAAACCTGGGTATGGCATAAGTCCTCTTGGAGGAGGTCACCATTAACCCCACCATTGAGCCGCTAGAACTTACTCAGGACTGGAGAAACAGACTCTTGGAGGGCACAAACAAAATCTTGTGTGTACCAGGACCTAGGAGAAAGGAGCAGTGACCCCACAAGAGGCTGACCCAGATTTGCCCGTGAGTGTCCAGGAGTCTCCAGCAGAGGCAAGGGTCAGCAGTGGTCTGCTGCAGGGTTAGGGGCACTGAATGCAGCAGTGCATGCATGGAATATTTTGAAGGAGGTCACCATTATCTTCATTGCCTCCATCATAGTTTGGACTCAAGTCAAACAACAGGGAGAGAACACAGCCCCATGACCCCACAAGAGGCTGACCCAGATTTGCCCGTGAGTGTCCAGGAGTCTCCAGCAGAGGCAAGGGTCAGCAGTGGTCTGCTGCAGGGTTAGGGGCACTGAATGCAGCAGTGCATGCATGGAATATTTTGAAGGAGGTCACCATTATCTTCATTGCCTCCATCATAGTTTGGACTCAAGTCAAACAACAGGGAGAGAACACAGCCCCGCCCAATAACAGAAAATTGGATTAAAGATTTACTGAGCACAGCCCTGGCCATCAGAACAAGGCCCAGTTCCCCCTCAGTCACTCTCCCCCATCAGGAAGCTTCCATAAGCCTCTTATCCCTATCCATCAGAAGGCAGACAGAATGAAAACCACAATCACAAAAACTAATCAAACTGATCCTATGGAACACAGCCTTGTCTAACTCAATGAAACTATGAGTCACGCTGTGTAGGCCATCCAAGAGGGAGGTTTCATGGTGGAGAGCTCTGAAAAAATGTGGCCCACTGGAGAAGGGAATGGCAAACCACTTCAGTATTCTTGCCTTGGGAACCCCATGAACAGTATGAAAAGGCAAAAAGA
>SJYT01014197.1:14776-34963 GCA_006410635.1 Cephalophus harveyi
GAGATCCAACCAGTCCATTCTGAAGGAGATCAACCCTGGGATTTCTTTGGAAGGAATGATGCTAAAGCTGAAACTCCAGTACTTTGGCCACCTCATGCGAAGAGTTGACTCATTGGAAAAGACTGTGATGCTGGGAGGGATTGGGGGCAGGAGGAGAAGGGGACGACCGAGGATGAGATGGCTGGATGGCATCACGGACTCGATGAACTTGAGTCTGAGTGAACTCCGAGAGATGGTAATGAACAGGGAGGCCTGGCATGCTGCAATTCATGGGGTCGCAAAGAGTCAGACACGACTGAGCGACTGAACTGAACTGAATTCTGACTTGTGTGATAATTTTTGAGATATTTAGTCTATAGTCCCCAGAAAGACAAAAATGCATATGTGTGCATAGGCATGCTTACCTAATGAAGCTGATTAGACTTGTATTTTCTCACTTGTTGTTCAGTGGCTAAGTTGGGTCCACCATAGTTACATTTTCCAGATAGTTTAAGTAGCAGACTTAATGTCACATTTAAACTGAGGGGTCAATGTAATGACGTAGTCACAGGGAATATAGTGGGAGGCAGATTTTTATTCAGCCTTTAAGTTGGAGACGGAAATGGCAACCCACTCCAGTGTTCTTGCCTGGAGAATCCCAGGGATGGTGGAGCCTGGTGGGCTGCCGTCTATGGGGTCCCACTGGTGGGCATACACAGAGTTGGACACAACTGAAGCGACTTAGCAGCAGCAGCAGCTGCCCACCAGTGGGATGTATAGGAGAAGAAGAGAAAAGAAAGAGAGTGATGATTTACAAAGGCCATAGGCAATCTCTAAATTTCCTGACAATTTCCTCTAATTTTATCTTCTCTCCTGCAGTAAATAGATATAGGTAAGAAAAGTTATGACCAACCTAGATAGCATATTCAAAAGCAGAGACATTACTTTGCCGACTAAGGTCCGTCTAGGCAAGGCTATGGTTTTTCCAGTAGTCATGTATGGATGTGAGAGTTGGACTGTGAAGAAGGCTGAGTGCTGAAGAATTGATGCTTTTGAACTGTGGTGTTGGCGAAGACTCTTGAGAGTTCCTTGGACTGCAAGGAGATCCAACCAGTCCGTTCTGAAGGAGATCAGCCCTGGGATTCCTTTGGAAGGAATGATGCTAAAGCTGAAACTCCAGTACTTTGGTCACCTCACGCGAAGAGTTGACTCACTGGAAAAGACTCTGATGCTGGGAGGGATTGGGGGCAGGAGGAGAAGGGGACGACCGAGGATGAGATGGCTGGATGGCATCACGGACTCGATGGACGTGAGTCTGAGTGAACTCCGGGAGTTGGTGATGGACAGGGAGGCCTGGCGTGCTGAGATTCATGGGGTCCCAAAGAGTTGGACACGACTGAGCGACTGAACTGAACTGAATGAGATTGCACTGATAAACTGCACGAAAAATAATAATACTAAAAACAACCCAAGCCTCAGCCATTTGTTGAACATGTTCTAAGTGCTATGTATGATAAGACCTTACATATGCCATGTATGATAAGACCTTACATATTTCGTTTAATCCACAAAGTAACTTTATTAAGCAAATACTATTAACCCCATTTTACAGATAAACAAAGATAAAGAGAAATATCTTACCCAGAATTACTAGATGGGAATGGGAAAGAGTCAGATTTTCAAATGATGTGCTCTCATTCAGAAATCATCTTAACCGCTGTATTGAATTGCTTCACCTTGTTCAGCCTCCTCAGTACAATACAGTAGCTCTCAGACCAGCTGACTTCCCATATCAAGAATTGAAATTCTATAAAGGACAAATGACATATATACACTGCCATGTGTAAAACAGACAGCTAGTGGGAAGCTGCCGTATGGCAAAGGGAGCTGAGCTTGGTGCTCTGTGATGACCCAGAGGACTGGGGTGAGGATGGGCAGGAGGGAGGCTCAAGAGGGAGGGGATATATGTGTACATATAACTGTTGTACAGCAGAAGCTAACACAACATTGTAAAGCAATTATACTTCAGTAAAAGAAAACAAGGTAAAATAAATTCTGTAAAGGTGGGGACATGTGGGCTCAGAGAATCATTGCCTGTTTTGGAGCCTTCTGTTGGGCAGAATTGTGATGCCAAGTCCCTTTCTGTGCATCAAGCAGGGATTCCCTGATCCAATCAGCAGCAACCAAGAGTCAACATATTCAAACATTAGGAAATCAGGGGGAAGAATGTGACCATCAATTAGAGATTCTTGGATGCCTCTCAATTTAGGTAGTCATTGAATTATTGACCTCACTTTAGAAATCAAGAAATTAATTCTCTGAACTGTTAAATAACTTCCCCAAAGTTGTACAGCTTTTAAAGTACCAGATTCCAACTTTGAATCAAGGCTGGTCTAATCCAGTAATGTTTGTTCTTTTTTTCACATCATGAAAAATTTAATTTCTTAAACCTAAAATGTCAGAAAATCCAGGAATTTAACTAAGTACACTAAAGTCTTTGGTTTTTCTTTTAAGGTCTAAGCATTATTTGAAGTCTAAAAGGCTTGCTAATAGATTAATCATTCATGAAGAAAAGTTGCTCAAAATTTCAAAAATGTTGACAATAATTTTCATTTGCAGTATTCATAAAAGTTTGGGACTCTTTTACAAATTGACTTCAAAATTTGTCATCCCAAGTTTGTACAAACAAATCTTTAAGATGTTTTACTTTTGTTCACCTAAGATCAAATGAAATGCACTGACATTTTCAAGACAATCCTTTCTATGTCATGCGGTAAGTATTAACAACTGCTAATTAAGCTTCAAAATTGAGTCATGGAAAAAAAACAAAAGACATAATGTTTGATCAAAACATTTCTGAGGATTTTTACATGTACACCCAAAGACTTCCTCAAATGTTAATAGCAGCATTATTCACAATGACCCAAAAGCAGAAACAACTCAAAATGCCCATCAACTGCTAAATGGATAAACAAAATATACTGTATTCATACAAAGGAACATTATTTGCCAATAAAAAGGCATAAGGTACTGACAAAGCTACAGTACAGATAATATGAAAAAGTGAAGCCTGTCACAAAGAACATGTATGATTTCATTTAAATGGAATATCCCCTCCACCTCCCCCAAAAAATGTAGAGACAGAAAGGAGATTAGTTGTTGCTTGAGACTGGAGATGGAGAAAGACTATAAATTGGCATGAGATTTATCTTTAGAGTGATAGAAATGTTCTAAAATTAGATTGTTATAATGTTTGTGACCATGTGAAGTCACTCGGTCATGTCTGACTCTTTGCAATCCCATGGACTGTAACCTACCAGGCTCCTCTGTCCATGGGATTTTACAGGCAAGAACACTGGAGTGGGTTGCCATTTCCTTCTCGAGAGGATCTTCCCAACCCAGGGATTAAACCCAGGTCTTCTGCACAGCAGGCAGACGCTTTACCATCTGAGTCATCAGGGAAGCCTATAATGTTTGTGCAGCTCTGTAAATATGCTACCATGCATTGAATTATGCACTATAAAAACAGGTCAATTTTATGTTATGTAAATTAACAATACATCCCAATAAAACTATTTTAAAAAATGAGTTTGTATCTTATACAAATCCAGCTTATTTCAAATTGGACTAGTGTAAATGTTTTGGACAGTTAGACAGAAATGAAATATCCTGACATCTAGTAGGTTGCTTTGTAAATCTATCCATTTCCTAAATAATGGAATTACTACTCCAATATTATCAAGCATTCTTCCTAGAGTTAAAGAATTTAACTAATTACATATTACAAGTTATAATTGTGAGGCTCAAAATGCTTTCAGATTTAGAAAAGGATGACAATATAAATCATATAAACAAAAACAGAAATGTCAGATAGCTTTACCATCTGCTACAACATTTTATTGAAGGCTTCTAGAAGGATCTAAATAATATTTAAGTATAATCATGACACTAGCCAGACATTTCAATTATAAAGGTGTTGTATAATATATACTTTAGATGCAAACATTATTGCTTATGTATATGAATGGCTATTGAAAGGGAAAATATACTTTTCCAACTCCCATTTAAAGTAATTTTAGTATTCGAGTCCCATTTTTAAACCACATTGTGGAAGACAGTAAGTTGAAACAAGTTAATTTTTGTATGAAAATAATTATTTTTTAAAAAGCTGCTTTTATTTTTGTGCACCAACCAGTCCATCCTAAAGGAGATCAGTCTTGGGTGTTCACTGGAAGGACTGATGCTGAAGCTGAAACTCCAGTACTTTGGCCACCTCATGTGAAGAGTTGACTCACTGGAATAGACCCTGATGCGGGGAGGGATTGGGGGCAGGAGGAGAAGGGGACGACAGAGGATGAGATGGCTGGATGGCATCACTGACTCGATGGACATAAGTTTGGATGAACTTCGGGAGTTGGTGAGGGACAGGAAGGCTAGGCGTGCTACGGTTCATGGGGTCGCAAAGAGTCTGACACAACTGAGCAACTGAACTGAACTGAACTGAACTGATGGAACCAGATGCCATGATCTTAGTTTTCTGAATGTTGAGCTTTAAGCCAACTTTTTCACTCTCCTCTTTCACTTTCATCAAGAGGCTTTTTAGTTCCTCTTCACTTTCTGCCATAATGGTGGTGTCATCTGCATATCTGAGTTTTTGATATTTCTCCCGGCAATCTTGATTCCAGCTTGTGTTTCCTCCAGTCCAGCGTTTCTCATGATGTACTCTGCATATAAGTTAAACAAGCAGGGTGACAATATACAGCCTTGATGTACTCCTTTTCCTATTTGGAATCAGTTTGTTGTCCCATGTCCACTTCTAAATGTTGCTTCCTGACTTGTATACAAGTTTCTCAAGAGGCAGGTCAGGTGGTCTGGTATTCCCATCTCTTTCAGAATTTTCCACAGTTTATTTTGATCCACACAGTCAAAGGCTTTGGAATAGTCAACAAAGCAGAAATAGATGTTTTTCTGGAACTCTCTTGCTTTTTCCATGATCCAGAAAATGTTGGCAATTTGATCTCTGGTTCATTCCTAATATCTTCTGCTTCTGTTAGGTCCATACCATTTCTGTCCTTTATTGAGCCCATCTTTGCATGAAATGTTCCCTTGGTATCTCTAATTTTCTTGAAGAGATCTCTAGTCTTTCCCATTCTATTGTTTTCCTCTATTTATTTGCATTGATCGCTGAGGAAGGCTTTCTTATTTCTCCTTGCTATTCTTTGGAACTCTGCATTCAGATGCTTATATCTTTCCTTTTCTGCTTTGCTTGTCACTTTCCTTCATTTCACAGCTATTTGTAAGACCTCCTCAGACAGCCATTTTGCTTTTTTGCATTTCTTTTTCTTGGGGATGGCCTATTCAATGTCATGAACCTCTGTCCATAGTTCATCAGGCACTCTGTCTATCAGATCTAGTCCCTTAAATCTATTTCTCACTTCCACTGTATAGTCATAAGGGATTTGATTTGATTTGATTTAGGTCATTCCTGTGGTGTTGGAGAAGACTTTTGAGAGTCCCTTGGACTGCAAGGAGATCCAACCAGTCCATTCTGAAGGAGATCAGCCCTGGGATTTCTTTGGAAGGAATGATGCTAAAGCTGAAACTCCAGTACTTTGGCCACCTCATACGAAGAGCTGACTCATTGGAAAAGACTGTGATGCTGGGAGGGATTGGGGGCAGGAGGAGAAGGGGACGACAGAGGATGAGATGGCAGAATGGCATCACTAACTCGATGGACGTGAGTCTGAGTGAACTCCGGGAATTGGTGATGGACAGGGAGGCCTGGCATGCTGCGACTCATGGGGTCACAGAGAGTCGGACACGACTGAGTGACTGAACTGAACTGAACTGAACTGAATGGTCTAGTGGTTTTCCCCACACTCTTCAAGTCTGAATTTGGTAATATTGAGTTCATGATCTGAGCCACAGTCAGCTCCTGGTCTTGTTTTTGCTGACTGTATAAAGCTTCTCTATCTTTGGCTGCAAAGAATATAATCAATCTGATTTAGATGTTGACCATCTGGTGATGTCCATGTGTAGAGTTTTCTCTTGTGTTGTTGGAAGAGAGTGTTTGCTATGACCAGTGCGTTCTCTTGGCAAAACTCTATTAGCATTTGCCCTGCTTCATTCTGCATTCCAAGGCCAAATCTGCCTGTTACTCCAGGTGTTTCTTGACTTCCTACTTTAGCATTCCAGTCCCCTATAATGAAAAGGACATCTTTTTGGGGTGTTAGTTCTAGAAGGTCTTGTAGGTCTTTATAGAACCATTCAACTTCAGCTTCTTTAGTGTTACTGGTCGGGGCATACACTTGGGTTACCATGATATTGAATGGTTTGCCTTGGAAACAAACAGAGATTGTTGCGAGCGAAATGATAAAGAGACACAGACACACAAAGGACAGACATAGACACCACTCTGGCCGGAGGAACAAATCTGCGCAAGCCCCCCTTGCGGTTTATTTCTACAGTCCAGTTCTGGGAAGCAATCCAAGAAGCGAAACACTGCATTCTTTTACCATATAAGTACAAAATTACGATTACAGCACAGAGGGAGAAAGCGACCTTCACATGTTTACTAAGAAGCCTGTCCAGGACCCCAGCTTCCTCCTACTCGTCAGGGAGGGTGTGAGACTCCTCGTATGCGAGCGGATCCTAACCATTAGGGGTTCGTGAACAGGCTCCTGGAAGGAGGGCTCTTGTATGCAAGGAACCCCCTGCCCAGGCAAAAGGCCCCGTTTGCGGGCACGCTGATGCCTCCCTATCTGATCCATTCTCAGGCCACTGCTGGTCTCCCACAGAGATCATTCTGTCGTTTTGGAGATTGCATCCAAGTACTGCATTTTGGACTCTTTTGTTGACTATGATGGCTACTCCATTTCTTCTAAGGGATTCCTGCCCACAGTATTAGATATAATGGTCATCTGTGTTAAATTCACCCATTCCAGTCCATTTTCGTTCACTGATTCTTAGAATGTCGACATTCACTCTTGCCATCTCCTGTTTGACCATTTCCAATTTGCCTTGATTAATGAACCTGACATTCCAGGTTCCTATGCAGTATTGCTCTTTACAGCATCAGACCTTGCTTCTATCATCAGTCACATCCACAACTTGGTGGTGTTGTTGCTTTGGCTCCATCCCTTCATTCTTATTGGAGTTATTTCTCCACTGATCTCCAGTAGCATATTGGGCACCTACCAACCTGGGGAGTTCATCTTTTAGTGTCCTCTCTTTTTGCCTTTTCATACTGTTCATGGGGTTCTCAAGGCAAGAATACTGAAGTGGTTTGCCATTCCCTTCTCCAGTGGACCACATTCTGTCAGATCTCTCCACCATGATCCGTCTTGGGTGGCCCCACATGGCACGGCTTAATTTCACTGAGTTAGACAAGCTGTGGTCTGAGTACTCAGATTGGCTAGTTGTCTGTGATTGTGGTCTCAGTCTGTCTGCCCTCTGATGCCCTCTCTCAGCGCCTACCATCTTTTTGGGTTTCTCTTACCTTGGACATGGGGTATCTCATCCCACATGCTGCATGGCCAAAAAAACAAACAAAAAACCCAGAACAATGAATTTAATGAAAATAAAGTCCTTGAAGCTCAAATATCTCAAAAACACATTCTACAGAATTTGTTGATTAGCTGAGTGTATTTATGGAAAGTGCATATTAAGTCATTTTTGTTTTAGCAAGCAATCATGATATATCAGATGGTCTTATGTGCTTTTGTCAGTTTATTTGCTCTGTTTTTGTTTTGGGAATCAATTTTAATTGAGGAATGAACTATGTCAATGAAGAAAATTTATAAAGACATCTACGTTTCCAATCTAGCTTGGGAGTGCTTTCCTGGGGTACACTAGTTTCTTCAAAGCCCTTATAAAAATGTCCATTTTGACTCCTTGTGCCTCCAGTAGTCAGACATTCAAGACCTGATATGTGACCATTCCCTTTCTCCTGGATGGTATCGATTTCTGCTTTTTGATAGACCTGCTGACATGCCGACCAAATGTGTTGAGGTATCAACTCATTAATGTTAGCTCCATGTGCTTTTTCTTATGTATTTTTTGCTATAAGGATTGAATCTTGTTACAACCAATTTATAACTCACACTGCAATATTTTAATTTTTCATCAAGATTAAGTTAATCTGAGGGAGTATTCCCATACTTCTCTATTCTGACAATAATAATAATAGTTAATGTAATGCCCAACAGTCCACCAATTGTTTTTATCTACAATGTTTATAGAAGACAGTCTATCGTCATTATTCTCACCATATAATACAGGAAATATATTTTTAAGGGTTAACACTTCTAGAGTCACCTAGATATCAGGTCAGATAGCCAAGTTTTGATCACAGGCAGTCAGTCTCCAAGGATCATGTACTTAACCTCAGTAACTTGCAAATAGTAAAATCCTGCCTATTTTAAGTGCCTGAGTTCTTGCCTACTTAATAGAAGGATTATGTCTTAATAGAAGCCTCATTTTCTTTATCATTGCATGTGTGCATGCCAACTTGCTTCAGTCATGTCCGGCTGTTTGTGACTCTATGGACTGTAGCCTGCCAGGCTTCTCTGTCCATGGGATTCTCCAGGCAAGAATACTGCAGTTGGTTGCCATGCCCTTCTCCAGGGGATCTTCCTAACCCAAGGATCAAACCCACATCTCTTGCATCTACTGCATTGGCAGGTGGATTCTTTACCACTGAGCCACCTGGGAAGTCCTTTCTTTATTGTTACCCAGCATTTTAAATTATTATATCCACATATAAAAATTTTTTTTAAATGGGAATTATTTTCCTTTTTTAGGTATGCAAGGTAGAAAGAACTTGGGAAAGATATCCAAATTTGGCTTCAAGTGAGGCTTTACCTTCATTTTTTCCCCCTAATGGCTAACCAGTTGGTTCATCACCAGATTTTGAGCAATCCTTTCTTTCTCCCCTGATTTTTTGATGCCTTTTCTACTCTGCACTAACACCTTACACATATTATTTTCAGAAAGTTTTCAAGAAATCTCCAAGATCAGTTTATCTTTGTGCTATACATTAAGATAACTTCAGGTTGACTTGGCTTAAGATGTATCAGGTATTCAGTAAATTCACTGATACTGAATTTCTCTTGTTCACAATATAAATGAATAATAATAAATGTAATAAAAAGTATTTTAATTGAAAAAAGATTGCATTAACTATGAGAAAGCTACCCTTAAATTTATGGCTATCCAGGTGGATCAAGTGGTAAAGAATCCATATGCCAATGCAGAAGATGCAGGCAAGAGATGCAGGTTCAATCTCTGGGTCAGGAAGATCCCCTGAAGGAGGAAATGGTAACCCACTCCAGTATTCTTGCCTAGAAAATTCCATGGACAGAGGAGTTGGCAGGCTGCAGTCCATGGAGTCACAAAAAATCAGAAATGACTGAGGACACAAACACATACCCTTAAATTTACTATTTATGAATTTATCTTTTCTTTTATGGTATAAGCACAAGTTATTAGTTTTTTTGGTGATTGATACTTTAATATTTTAAATATTAAATATTTAAATATGGATGGCATCACCGATTCAATGGACATGAGTTTGAGCAGGCTCCAGGAGTTGGTGATGGATAGGGAAACCTGGGGTGCTGCAGTCCATGGGTTCACAGAGAGTCAGACATGACTGAGCGACTGAACTGAACTGAACTTTAATATTTTAAAGGTTGTTTAAAAGAAGATGTAAAATTGACGTATCTATCACGTATGAAAACAAACTGGTGTTTCCACTTTTGTTTTCTCTGCTTCAAAGATGAACCATGTGGGTCACAGGCCCCCATGTGGCTGTCTCTGAAAGATTCACAAACATTGCCTCCGCCTGGGGAACTCAAGCAACTGGCAGCTTGTGCCACATGGCAGTTTTTGTTCAGCACTGTGAAAGACTGCTGTCTTTTTCAAATCCCGGTGTTTGTAAGAAACTGTGGAAAGTTTTTTGTGTACTTCCTACAACCTACTCAAGGATGCATGGAATATTGTGCAGAAGGTAAGAAAACATGTGTAATGCACATGAATTGCTAGTGTTGGAACTCTGTGTGTTGGAGTGTTTGTGCCATCCTCTGGATGGGGTTTATGGAGTTAATGTAAATCTCAGTAAGATATTTGGTTTACTATTATTGCTAAAATGAGGCTAAATTTCTGTTTTAAATTGGCCAGATTTGTTAAGGGTTCTTTGGCAAGATGTTTAAATCGTCAAAATTATTTGTTAATGTGGAAGTGTGAACAGTTAATATCAGCAACGGTAATGCCTTTCTCCTTTATGATATTCTTCACTTCAGTTCAGTCACTGAGTTGTGTCCAATTCTCTGCGACCCCATGGACCGCAGCACGCTAGGCTTCCCTGTCCATAACCAACTCCCAGAGTTTACACAAACTCATGTCCATCGAGTCAGTGATGCCATCCAACCATCTCATCCTCTGTCATCCCCTTCCCCTCCTGCCTTCAACCTTTCCCATCATCAGGGTCTTTTCCAATGAGTTAGTTCTTCACATCAGGTGGCCAAAGTACTGGAGTTTCAGCTTTAGTGTCAGTCCTTCCAATGAATATTCAGGACTGATTTCCTTTAGGATGGACTGGTTGGATCTCCTTGCAGTCCAAGGGACTCTCAAGAATCTTCTCCTACACCACAGTTCAAAAGTATCAGTTCTTCAGCGCTTAGCTTGCTCAAAGTCATAACCCCAGTCTAATCATTAGCAAGTTCACATAAACCCAAATTGAAAAACATTCTACAAAACATGTAAATAGTACTATTTAGAAGTGTCAAAATCAAAGAAAACCATGAAAGAGTAAGAAATTGTCAAAGATTGGGGAGGACTAAGCAAGCATGAGTAACGCATCATGAAGATATCCTGGACTGAGTAACTAGAACTTTTTAGAAAAGAACACTCGTGAAAAACTGGTAAAAATCTAAACAGAGACTTCAGTTTATTTACGAGTAGAGTCCTAAAGGCAATTTTTTAGTTTTGACAAATGTAGCACGGTTTTTAATAAGTGAACATTAGTGGAACATGGATAAAGATTATAAGGGACAGCTGTGTATTATTTTGCATACTTTGTGTGAATATAAATCATTTTAAAATAAAATGCTCATCACAAAACAAACCAAAATTATTTTGAAAAGCAAAGAAAATTGTGAATACAATACGAACTGACTGGTACAGGGATGCTATCTTAGAAGGGCACCTGGGAAATGTCTTTCTGAATAGGTGATGAACTTGAGCTGAGCTCTGAATGAAGAGAAAGGTGGGAAAAAGCATTCCAGGTAAAAAGAACAGCAAATGCGAATGTCCTTAGACATTTGTAAAGATGGACACTTGAGGAATTGAAGGAGAAACAACATGGCAGAAACACTGAGTGGATGATCCCTAGGAGGTGAGATCAGATGAGATGAATTTGGAAGGGAGAATCTATAGGGCCTGCAGACCATGGTAAGAACTTACATTTAGTCCTAGCTGCAATAAAGTCTTATGGGATTTTAAATAGGTGAATAACATGATCTGAGGATTGTATTCAAAAAGCTACTATTCCTGTAGAAGACTCTATCTAGGAGGCTATTGCATTAATTCAGTAGAAAGATGGTGGTGGCTTAGGGGTTGGGGGAGGTGGAAATGGCTTAGACTAGTGGCAAAGGAAAGAGAGTATTGAGTTGAGATGTCTTTTAGAGATGGAAGCTCATGTATTAGATGTGGGAGAAGATGGAAATAGAGAAACCAAGAACAACATCTAGGTTTTTTCCTTGAGTAATTGGGATGGGACAGAGTACAAACACACTGGCTGGGGAGAGAGAGAGGAATCAAGAGTTATGTTTTGGCCTGTTATCTAAGGGGGGGCATGAGATATACAGACATAAAATACATCAGACTTGTTATCTTGACACTGATCATGGTGTTGACTAAGGATACTGAAGAATAAGGACCCTTACTGGGAGCCCCAAAATATAGAGCTCAGAACTGATAACTAATGAATTTAATGAATATTTTCCCCATTCCTTTTCTTTTATAGCTAAATTATTACTCTGAATTCTTTGAAAATAGACAACATACTCTTTACATCAATAGCAGTGTTTAATAGAACTAGTGGCCCAACTCAGGAAGGAACTCAAAACAGAAACCACAGAATGGTGATTTTTTTTTACTTTGGGGGCTTAGACAAGTATGAAGCTGATAAAGGAGGGATTTATTCCTGGTGGAAGATGGGGGGTAGTGTGCTGATATGTGACCAGGTTATGGGGGAAAACCAGTCCCCTTTGATTTATTATCTGATCTCATTCATATGTAGGAGACTGAAAATGCTGGGAAATACTGCTGTGGATCAGTAGGCAAATGTTGCTTCAGCAAATGATAATTTTATGGGTAACATCTGGGCTTCCTAGGTTGGCATTAGTGGTAAAGAACCCACCTGCCAATGCAGGAGACTTAAGAGACAAGAGTTTGATCCCGGGGTTGGAAAGATCTCCTGGAGGTGGGCACAGCAACCCACTCCCGTATTCTTGCCTGGAGAATCCCATGGAAAGAGGACCTTGATGGGCTACCCATAGGGTCACAAAGAGTCAGATACAACTGAAGTGACAGTATGCACACACACACACACACACACACACACACACATACACACAAAATATGCATGGGTTACATCTATGAACATTTTCATCCTGAGATTACTAGACTCACCAAATTAGAAAACTCCAAATGACACAGATACAGCAAAACAATGGCAAAGAATATACATTATAAATTACAATTAATTTCAGTAAATTACAATTGAAAAGATTAAAAGTTGTAAAGAATACTGGAGGTAAGGAGAGGATAACATTTATAATGTGGGGTCGTCAAAGAAAGGCTTTTCTGAGCACAAGGCACTGACACTGAGAGTTTGAAAGTGAATAGCTCTTGGTCAGATAAAGAGTGAGGGAAGAAGCTTCCCAGATAGCAAGAGTAATACACGGATGGCCTTAATGTGAGTAGGATAGGGTATACTCACAAAAGTAAGGGCAGGACAAAGATGTTGGATCTCAGTGAGCAAGTGAGAGCATAATAAAACATGGACTTGGAAGGGCAGTGGGGCCTAATATTTAAGGAGCTCTGCATTTCATTCTCTGTGCACTAAAAAGTCTTTGGAGAATTATCCTGAGAGAGTTGGTTCATAAATGTTCACATTTCTTACACAGCTGCTGGCCAACTAAACCTGGCTGTAGGCTGTATGTTCAGTAGGGAAGGGTAGCATCTGCTCAGTTAGCAAAGCTCATGTCTTTCACTGGAAAGGAGAAAATCCAGAGAGACACACTAGCTTCACTCAGTGGCCAAGCTGAGATATTTTGAAAAATATTGTGGGTTTTCTTTTTAAAGTATTTTTCAGTACTCTTTACACCATATTTTTTCAACACTCTTTACACATGGTACCTCAGACTGTAAAGAATCGGCCTACAATGCCAGAGACCCAGGTTCAATCCTTGAGTCAGGCAGATCCCGTGGAGAAGGGAATAGCTACCCACTTCAGTATTCTTGCTTGGAGAATCCCATGGACAGAAGAGCCTGGCAAGCTACAGTCGATGGGGTTGCAAAGAGTTGGACACGACTAAATGACTAACATACTTTTTATAAAATTTCAAATAATGTTATCAAATATTTATGTAAAATTTTGCAGATGTTTCAGTGGAAAGAACCAACAATTTACCAACACTGGTGTTGGTGGTGGTTTAGTCGCTAAGTTGTGTCCAACTCTTGAGACCCCATGGACTGTAATTTGTCAGGCTCTTCTGTCCATGGGATTCTCCAGGCAAAAATACTGGGGTAGGTTGCCATTTCCTTCTCTAGAGGATCTTCCCAATCCAGGAATCGAACTGGGTCTCCTGCACTGCAGGCAGATTCTTCACTGACTGAGCTATAAGAGAAGCCCCAGTAGTTTAAGAAATAGTGGCAACTGTTTAAAATTTAAAAAAAAAAAAAAAAACTTTTACTCTAGAGAACAGCATAACATACAAATAATTACTTCAACAGAAATTTTATTTTGTTATTGTTTGCACTGAATTTAGAAACTCAGTATTTAAAATTTGCATTTCACAGCATGCCCTTAAAATGTAAGAAATATTTCCTGTTTTATTGATATTACTACTCATTCAATTTCTCAAGCCTGAATATTCAGAATTATTTCTCTCATTCTCCATATTTGAGTCCTCTTACTGGTTTTAGGGAAAGGGAGATGATTGTTATTTTTTACTTTTAGTATACAAGTTAGTCAAACATATACATAATTATCCTCTCCGATATGCCAGTAAAAGCTTACCTTGAAGTACCATTTAGACTTCACCTAAAAGTCATAGACAGCAAACAAAAATGTCACTTAATCCTCTTAAGAATTTCTTTTTCATGCTTAGCAAGAATCTGGGACAAATGTTCAATAATGACGGTGATTTGGCCACTTGAAAAGGTTGGCTTGAAGCTCAACATTCAGAAGATGAAGATCATGGCATCCGGTCACATCACTTCGTGGGAAATAGATGAGGAGACAGTGGAGATAGTGTCAGACTTTTTTTGGGGGGGTTCCAAAATCACTGCAGATGGTGACTGCAGCCATGAAATTAGAAGACGCTTACTCCTTGGAAGAAAAGTTATGACCAACCTAGATAGTATATTCAAAAGCAGAGACATTACTTTGCCGACTAANGATATAGTGTCAGACTTTTTTTGGGGGGGTTCCAAAATCACTGCAGATGGTGACTGCAGCCATGAAATTAGAAGACGCTTACTCCTTGGAAGAAAAGTTATGACCAACCTAGATAGTATATTCAAAAGCAGAGACATTACTTTGCCGACTAAGGTCCGTCTAGGCAAGGCTATGGTTTTTCCAGTGGTCGTGTATGGATGTGAGAGTTGGACTGTGAAGAAGGCTGAGTGCCGAAGAATTGATGTTTGAACTGTGGTGTTGGAGAAGACTCTTGAGAGTCCCTTGGACTGCAAGGAGATCCAACCAGTCCATTCTGAAGGAGATCAGCCCTGGGATTTCTTTGGAAGGAATGACGCTAAAGCTGAAACTCCAGTACTTTGGCCACCTCATGCGAAGACTTGACTCATTGGAAAAGACTCTGATGCTGGGAGGGATTGGGGGCAGGAGGAGAAGGGGACGACTGAGGATGAGATGGCTGGATGGCATCATGGACTCGATGGACATGAGTCTGAGTGAACTCCGAGAGATGGTGATGGACAGGGAGGCCTGGCGTGCTGCGATTCATGGGGTTGCAAAGAGTCGGACACGACTGAGCGACTGAACTGAACTGAACTGAACTTGCCACTTTACAATGCCAGGATGTGGTGTCTGTGAGTCTCTAGGCTCCTCCTGCACGGTGACAAGGTGAAGGTCCAGGTTTAACATTTTTATCTCCTTTTAGACAGAATAAAATGAAAAACCCAAAGGCTGAAAGAGGGCTGGTGGTAACTAAAACTTGCCCCCTTTTAAGGAGCTTATTTGGGAAAAACCTTATCACAACTACTTTAGATTTCCCTGGCTCTTCTCAGTCTCATCTTCAATGAGACTATGAAATGTTTTTTAACATGGATGTATTTCTACCCCAAACCTATGGTGATTGGGTAGGCAACAGTCAGTCATATTTACCTTAAAAACCATCAAAAAAGCAAAAATTAAGGGAAAAAAATCTCACTTTACTAGTATATTCTCATGACTAGTTTTGTTTCTTATAATTCATATGTCATTTTCACACAATTTATCTACCCTTAGATCCCCTGGAGAAGGAAATGGTAACCCACTCCAGTATTCTTACCTGGAAAATCCCATGGACGGAGAAGCCTGGTAGGCTACAGTCCATGGGGTCGCAGAGTCAGACACGACTGAGCAACTTCACTTTCACTTAGTGATTTTGAGAAGCCAAATAAGAAAAGAAACATTGATTTAAGATTATAATTGTAAAGAGTTTCATTCAAACAAAAAGATTGAATGTTTTTATTACAATAATGCATGGAAAAATATTTTTCACATTTTACATAGTTAGCAAAATAGTCCTTGAGCTATACATGAAGGGGCAACATATCAATTGAAAATAGGCTATGAGAAATTAAGATTGCATTCTAGAAAGCCTACAGCACCCATGAAAAAATAAAATAGCATAGCTAATCAACCAACAAGGAGATAAAATGGAATCATAAAATATACTGTTTGTTTGAGGCAGAAAAATGTGAAAAGTGCCAATAAGACAAATAGAAAACAACAACGTGGTAAATTTAAACCCTACAATACCAATAATCAATTAAACAAAAATGGTCTAAAATCTCAATTGAAAGTCAGAAATTGTCAAATTGGATAGAAAAGTAAGACACAACTATGGGCTGCCTAGAAAAACCAACTTTAAAGATTTCTAAAAATGAGGTTGAAAGTGTAAGAATAGAAAAGGATATACTTGAAGGCAATGGCACCCTACTCCAGTACTCTTGCCTGGAAAATCCCATGGACAGAGGAGCCTGGTGGGCTGCAGTCCATGGGGTTGTTAGGAGTCGGACATGACTGAGCGACTTTACTTTCACTTTTCACTTTTATGCATTGGAGAAGGAAATGGCAACACACTCCAGTGTTCTTGCCTGGAGAATCCCAGGGATGGCGGAGCCTGGAGGGCTGCTGTCTATGGGGTCGCACAGAGTCGGACACGACTGAAGCGACTTAGCAGCAACACAAATCACAAGGAATATGAGTGGCTAAATTAATAGACAAAGATTATAGAGCAAAGAATATTACACGGAAAGGCAGCATTCATTTCCTAATGATAAAAGAGTCACTTGAACAACAGAATATAAAAATCTAAATCCTTAATGTACCTAAAAACACAGATTCAAAATATATGAAGCAAACTTATCCATCTTCAAGAAGAGATATACAAATCTATAGTCTATGTTGGAGATTAATACCCATCTGTCAATAATTTAGCATGTAGAAACAATAGCAAAGTGGAGGAGACTAGAAAATCCATATTATCTACAAATTGCAAAATTGGAGGAGGCTAGGCAATCAGTATTATTTACAAATTGTACATGAAGCATTTACTGAGATATAACACATTCTGGGCCCTAAATTAAGGAAATTAGAATATTGGAAAAAGCTTGAAGTTAATTAAAAGAAAAACCTACTAAACATCTATATTGGAAAAGAGAAACAGTCACAAATTAAAGACCTCAGCTTATACACTGACCCTAGAAGAAGTACAGATGAGACCCAGAGTAAGCAGGAAACAGAAATAATGATCAGAGTGAAAATCACTGAAACAATACACAAAACAGAAAACTCAAGAAAATTAAAGGGTAGTTCTTTGAGAAATTCGAGAAAATTAATAAGTTCCTAGCCAATTCAATCAATAAAAAAAAGACAGAAACTACCAACATCAGGAATAACAGATGTAATATAACTACAGATTCTACATATATTACAAGAAAGGATTATTATGAATAACTCTGCCAACGAACTCAACATAAATGAGGCAAATTTCTTGAAATACGCAAAATGAAAGCTCATTCAAAATAAATAACTTCAACGACCTAATGTCTATTCAATAAACTGTATTTCTAATTAAAATCTATCGCACAAAACAAGGAAACAAAGACTCATGCCCAGACGACTTAGGAATTCTTCCCTACATGTAGGGAGGAGATACTACCAATTTTACACAACTCTTCCAAAAAATATAGAAAAGGGACAGCTAAACTTCCGTGCTGCTGCTGCTAAGTCACTTCAGTCGTGTCCGACTCTGTGCGAACCCATAGACGGCAGCCCTCCAGGCTTCCCCATCCCTGGGACTCTCCAGGCAAGAACACTGTAGTGGGTTGCCATTTCCTTTTCCAGTGCATGAAAGTGAAAAGTGAAAGTGAAGTCGCCCAGTCATGTCCGAGTCTTCGCGACCCCATGGACTGAAGCCTACCAGGTTCCTCCACCCATGGGATTTTCCAGGCAAGAGTACTGGAGTGAGTTGCCATTAAACTTCTGTGATGTCAGCATTATTCCAAAAGTAAAACCAGATACAGGCATTACAAGAAAACTATAGAGCAACATCCCTCATGAATACATATGACCAAAAAAATTGCACATGAGAAAAACCACATGGTGATTTGGGTTGCAAATAACAGAAAACAAGTAGATATAATGTAAAAAGAAAATCAACACTAAGGTTTTAGGATATGTCATTGAATCTGAGGAAGAGTTAAATGGAATCCCTCAGAAAGTGTGGGCAAGAGAGCAACTCCATAATCTTAGCCGTAGGAATCTACCTGGTGGCTCAGATGGTAAAGAAATCCACCTGCAACTTGGGAGACCTGGGTTCAATCCCTGGGTTGGGAAGATCCCCTTGGGGAGGGCATAGCAACCCATTCAAGTATTCTTGTCTGGAGAATCCCCATGTACAGAAGAGCCTGACTGGCTACAGTCCATTGGGTTGAAGGGGCATGAGGGATAAGATGGGTTAAAGAGTCCAATGCGACTGATCAACTAAGCACACACACAGACATTCCTATGCTGACGCTGCTGCTAAGTCGCTTCAGTCGTGTCTGACTCTGTGCGACCCCATAGACGGCAGCCCACCAGGCTCCCCCATCCCTGGAATTCTCCAGGCAAGAACACTGGAGTGGGTTGCCATTTCCTTCTCCAATGCATGAAAGTGAAAAGTGAAAGTGAATTCGCTCAGTCGTGTCCGACTCTGTGCGATCCCATAGACAGCAGCCCACCAGGTTCCCCTGTCCCTGGGATTCTCCAGGCAAGAACATTGGAGTGGATTGCCTTGGAACTGGCAGAGGTAAAGAGAGTTGGGTATATTCATGTCCTACAGATATATGTGTATACTGGTAGAATCTTTTCATGAGAAAATCTGGCAGTTCATCTCAACAGCCTTAAAAATTCACGTGTATTTATTTCTAGGAATTCTACTTTCAAAATCTACCTAAAGAAATATTTAAAGTTAGTTATAGGAGCATTTTTCAAATAATATGAAAAAAATTGCACATATCCAGTTCTTGCTGGTCAATTCAATATTTTTGATGCATGCATTATGATAAAATACTCTGTAAACAATATTATAATGCAAGAATACATACTTTGACCTTAGTAGTAGTCTTGGTACATTGTACCAAATAAGCTTGAAAGATAAACCCAAAAATCTTCATGGTGGTCCCTTCCCAATCTATATTTTTCATTTTCTAATTTAAATTTTTAAAAGTTATTTCAAATGTTAAGGCCCCTTCCTGTAACAAAAAACTCTAAATAGTTTGTCTAATAAAATTTATGATGTCTAGCTAATAGGGGGCAGAAATTAAAATTATTTATTGAAACATCAGCCTTTTTGTGGGGTTTGTTGATAAAATATATTGATAATTATATGGTGATATACTGAATGAAAGAGGAATTGTTGACATATAATTAATATATCTGAAAAAAGTATCTTTAATGGTGAAATAAACCATATTGACATAAAATGAATCAGGGTAAATTATATCAAATTTAGATACCAGCTCTTTGTCTTTAAAAAGTGGTACTAGAATAATCCTCAAAGTAAATCACTCTGTGTTGGTTTTCTATGCCCTATTTCATTTGCAAATGGATTTTCCAGCCCATTTTCCTAGTGCTCTCTAAACAAGCAATTGTTATATCTCAAAGTCTCAGTTTAATTAGACCCTGTTATAAGAGAATAAAATAATATCCTTAATAATAGCAACATTAACCATAAATTATAATTTTTTTCTGCATTATAGATTTGGGTTTTATCATACACTTATATTAAGTAAAATCACTTCTCCCTCTTCAATAAACAACAAATTTAAGCCACCTGTTATGATACTCAGAATATTTGTGTAATTAATTGGAAAAATTGCAGTACAAAGTCACACACAATTTGAGAAAGTAACACTTGAATGAAAATATTGAGTCAAAAGTCAACAGATAAAGCTTCGGGATAAAATGGAGAATACATTACAGCAGGTGCTTTGTTAGAATTGACAAAGTGATAATTGTGCCTTTCAAGCAGAAATAATTTATCTGTTGTTGTTTTTGAAATCTTTTTCTTTATATTTTAGCAAATGTTTTTTGATCTACATTGTTGCAAACAGTGATTAGCTTACCCAAATAGAGGATGCCAATTAATTCAAAAATTAATTTCATGATTTATTTTCTTTTCAGTCATTTGTTATCTCTTCCTAGTTTTCATT
>SJYT01014197.1:34982-54746 GCA_006410635.1 Cephalophus harveyi
GGTTCATTTGTTATTGGGATTTTGTAACTAGATATCTAACAAATAATACTTTAAAATATCTGAAATTATATGTTTGTTTCCCTCACATTTAGACTAAGGTCTCAGAATTTTCCAAAATCTACATTACAGAATTGAGAAAATTATTTTGTGATTATCATAAAATTAATTACAGTGCACATCATAGAAACTATTTGTATATTTTAGGACAATTAAAAAACTTGCTTTTAATATTTATCAGTCAGATATTTTTCTCTTTTCTAAAATAGAACAGAAAAAAAAATCAAAAGCTATTTTGAAACATTTAGATTCCCCCGATTTAATCTTAAAAATGCCCAGGGATAAAAATTGTAAAATCTTCCTGAGTTCCTAGAGAAACTTTAAACTTTTTTAACCTCAGAAAAATGAAAAGAATGACTGCTGTTTAACACTTAATATTTTTCACTGCTGCTGCTGCTAAGTTGCTTTAGTCGTGTCCGACTCTGTGAGACCCCACAGACGGCAGCCCTCCAGGCTCCACTGTCCCTGGGATTCTCGAGGCAAGAATACTGGAGTGGGTTGCCATTTCCTTCTCCAATCCATGCATGCATGCTAAATCGCTTCAGTCATGACCAACTCTCTGCGACCACACAGACAGCAGCCCACCAGGCTCCTCTCCCCACAGGATTCTCCAGGCAAGAATACTGGAGTGGGTTGCCATTTCCTTCTCTGAATATTTTCCACTAACATAGTATAATCACTTCTGTAATGAACATCTCTTTCAACCCAGAGTAATGATGTATTGGGTTATGAGAGTAACTTATAAGAGTAAAAGGGTAAAGCATTTGATTTTGCATTATTATGACTATTTTTATAACAGGAAATTATAAAGTAGAAATATTATTTTATTTGTTCCTTTTTTTAAGAAAAGATAATTGCTTAACAGAAAGTAAATTCTTTTCAAGAGCTAGAATTTTCAAGAGTAGTCATATTCAACATGTATTAACACAAGCTTGATAAGCTGATATATTTCTCTGCTATCAATATCTTGAGATTGTGAGTCAAAGTAAGAATATGGTACTTTGCTGATTACTAGAGAATAATTATTTTTCTAAATGTATTATACTTTTCCTTAATATAAATCCGAGTTAACAGTTTTCATGAGCTTTCCCATAACAACTCTTTAAGATGACCAACTACAAATTTTCTCCTACCAGGTCAGCTGTCTGTCTCATTACCATCACCACCTCCAGGAAGGCCACAGGTTGTGTTGGAGCTTATTGAGTCCAGGCTTTTCTGTAGGTGTGCTTTTGATGGTTTCCCTACAAACAACTTGGTGGGATTTCACATAGCTTGGTTTGGCTTTCTTCTCAAGAAATCAAAGAGCTGAAACAAGAGACCACAGTTCAGGTATTTTCTCTTTTAGAACTGGATGGTATAAATCTCAGCGGAGACAGGGTATGTTCAAAAAGTTGGATTTTCTTTTATTTTCATAAATGTGTTAATTTTTTTGAATGGATTTTAAAACTGGAAGTGGGGACGAATTGGGAGATTAGCATTGACACGTATATAGTCATGTAAAATAGACAGCTAGTGGGAACCTGCTGCAAAGCACAGGGAGCTCAGCTCAGTGCTCTGAATGACCTAGACATGTGGGGAGGGGCAGGGAGGTCCAAGACGGAGGTGATATATGTATACTTACAGCTGATTCACTTCATTGTGCAACAGAAACTGACACCACATGGTAAAGCAATTATACTCCAATAAAAATGAAAAACAAAAATGCTAATATATATATATTCTAATATAAGTTTTATCCTCAGGATATAAAGCACAATGTTTTTCTTTTAATTTTTTTCTTGGGAGTTCTGCCAACTCTAGTGATATCTGGATTAATCAGTAATCTTAGTGACTTTATATGAGTATCTGCTTTAGTAATTCACTGATTATTATCAATGAATCCTTATGAATTTATGTCCCTTTCTTGTTTTAAAATATAATTTTATTCTGGAAAAAAGTTTCTATTTTTTCAATGATAACTGTCTCTTATACACATCATTTTTTCAATGATAATACCATTTATTATCTACCTTTAAAACCATCTTAAGTACAAAGTTTACAAAACACTGATTTATGTTGAGGTTTAAATAATTAATATTTTATAATGGACTTCTCAATTTTCAAGCAAGCTTTTAAATCACTTTTTTCTATTATATCTTGAGCACAATCTACCAAAAGTTAAAGTACCTTAATAATTTATCCATATGTCTTCCATAATTGTGTTGCTAAATGACTATTTGTTAACTGTATTCATAGATATTTTGTAGTGCTTCCGTCTTTTTCTTGGAGAACCCACATGTACAAAGTTTAGCCGTCGAAAGCCGAGAATTTTTTTGCTGGCATTAAGGTATGTAGCAGTGGGTGTAGATTTGAAAGGTTATTCCTCTGGAGCTGTGTTTTCCACATTGTGATCTGCGGCTGCTGTTTCCAGAACCACATCACAGACTCCATGCTGAGACCCAAGAGTTTGTACTTTTTGAGAAATAGCTCAAATAATTCTAGTGCCAATGAGCTTTGAGGTCCTGTTACTGAACTAAATTTGGAATATACTTTTTTTTTTTTTTCCAGAAAAAAATTCTGTCTACCTTGAACCAGAATTATGAAGGCAGGCTTCAACCAGGCTGCCTAAAATGTGTTGTGGAACAAAACTGTGCCTAAACTCTAAACATTACAGCAACTCCATGTATTCTTCTGTGTACTGTTGATGTATTTAAGGGTTTGGTTTTAACTAATCTTGTTTAGTTAAAAAATTCTAGTGTTTACTGCTATCATCAGCTCACTCAGCAAAATAGGAGCTATAGAGGGGAATGCCCTTTCAAAATTATATCTTAGAAATAAATTATATTTTAACATGATTGCTTTACATGTTTTCTTACACCAGTTGCAACCTGAATTGAGCACTCTATCTGAAGATGGGTATGAATACCAGTTGAGGATAGAGAGCACAGTTCCTATTGTTTGTCCTATTGGAGTCAGTGAGCTTGATCAGGAGTGCAAAATCTCATTACAACTGACAACTGTTGATCAAGGTAATATGCTAAATCCATTTCATTATTAGATTTCAAATAATACCCAATGCTTTTTTCCTTCAGGAAGTCACTGG
The DNA here is from genome assembly GCA_006410635.1 of Cephalophus harveyi. NCBI lineage: Eukaryota > Metazoa > Chordata > Mammalia > Artiodactyla > Bovidae > Cephalophus > Cephalophus harveyi. The sequence continues at coordinate 38,122 of SJYT01014197.1, forward strand.
AGTGCACTCATATAATTAACTATATTGCATGTTTACATCATTTTACAACTCAATTATGTTAATAATACTGGGCCAAATTTATGATTTGCAAAGCAATCTATATTGCAGTCCACATTTATCCCTCCAGGGCTCAAAGCGCAAGTTAGGAAAAAAAAGATAATAATAAACAGTCTCCACAGTGTTATCTTTCTCTTCCTCCTCTTTTTTCTCTTTCTCCTTCTCCTCATCCTTCCACTTTTTGTTTTGTTTTCAGAGATTGAGGGACACACTGGTCTTTAAGATCTTCCAAGTCATCCCTAATGAGGAAGGTGTGATAAGTTAGGCTAAAAGTTCAAGCTTATGTAACACAAACCTCATAATGCATTCTTCCCACTCTGCTCTCTAATGTAAGCTCATGTTTGAGATGTTTTGCTTTCAAATTCTTCCATTTAAATTACTAGTTATGGAGACTGTATGACAGGGTCACATGTATGTCACTGCCACAGCCACAAGAGAGCTGAAATTCTCCCTCAGAACAAGATAGACTATGAGAGGACAAACTGTGTATAGCAGTGATTGGGTTGATTGGGTCCTTTTATTTCCCCTAAGCCTCTGATATAGGGACCAAGCAAGTAAAATATAAATAAATTAAAATAATTTTTAAGAGAGATTATAACTCTCTTCATATATTAATACCTTTTTCACCATAGGGCATAAAATTTTATTTACTAAATACACCAAGTGCAATGTATCTAGGTCTTCACATCTATATTATACCTAATTAAATCAGAGAAACAAAAGGATAAAAATGCTGAGAGATTGACTCATGGGAAGTACTCACCCAGAAAAACAGATGACTACAGAGACAGAAAAAAGAATCAAAAGAAGCTATCCCAACATGCTTGACACTCAACAGGCTTAGGTAACACCCAACTATTCCCTCGGATTTCAGGAGCACAATAAGCAACACTTTATTTTTAAATTCAACCGAGAATATGAAATTAAACCCTCTCTCTCAGGCTGTTTGACACGTCTACTTCAAGCTATTTGCTTAGTGTGTATATTTGCATAATATGCAAATTTTACTAAAGTTTATGGGGAATAATAGGAAGAGGGTGATGTGATTGACATCTTCCAAAATTGTTTTAGGCAAAGATTTCCTTCCAAGTGTACTTTAAAGTATATTTGCCTGCTCTAAATTCTTTCAACACGATAAGCACTGTTAAAATAATACAAAAACAGCCCAAATATATTCCTGCATTTTAGAAGTTTATCTGTTATTTATCAATTAAAAACAATTTCCTTTTTTTCTGGATAAAATTTATTTCATCCTGATATTCTTCATCTCATCTTCTTTAAGTATATTTTCATTATATCTCTACTCCTATAGAGCAGAAGTTGGTGTCTCCTCCCATATTTCTGGGCTTCGCAGGTAGAGCTAGTGGTAATGAACTGGCCTGCCAATGCAGGAGACTTAAGAGACCTGGGTTCAATCCCTTGATTAGGAAGATCCCCTGGAGGAGGAAGTGGCAACCCACTCTAGTATTGTTGCCTGGAGAATCCCATGGACCAAGGAGCCTGGTGGGCTACAGTCCACAGGGTCGCAAAGAGTCAAACATGGTTGCGCCTCTGAGCACACACATGCACTATATTTATAGAAAGACCCCACTGCTTTTTCACAGTCTTAAAAAGAACAGTACTTGGCCCTCATATCATAGACTAGGGGAAATTATGTCTGTGGTCTATCTAAGCAAGATATATTTCATATTCACCTTAGGGAGATGGCTAAGAGTTTAGATGTTTCTGTTATTTGCTATGTATATGGGAAAAGCATATATTCCTAGGGAAAAAAAATGCATGAAGAGAAAATTTTTCAGGAACTTAGAATCTATGCAGTGAGCATATCTCAGATGGACTTTGTATTCACCAATTGGATGTGAGAACAAACTTCTTTTATAGCCAGCTTTTGGTGGACTCTATCCATTTTGTTTAGTTACACAAATTTCTAGAGTTTCTTCCTTCTCTTTTCTTTCCAGATTTTTTCTGTGTCTATTTTTTGTTCCAAGGCAACAAGCATCTCAAGGTTCTGAATATATTGGGACATTTGGAAGGTGAAAAGAGATTGAGGATTTGTTTTTGGTGTGGAATTACTTAGTTTTGATTTTTCTGTTTTTTAAAATGATGAACTCTGTATCAATAATTAAATCTGCTTGGTGAACTCTGTTTCAGTAATCATTGCTAACCCTCAACAATGGATAGATAGAATATAAGTTCAAGTCCTAAGATTTATCTGTTGCTGCTGCTAAGTCGCTTCAGTTGTGTCCGACTCTGTGCGACCCCATAGACGGCAGCCCACCAGGCTCCACTGTCCCTGGGATTCTCCAGGCAAGAACACTGGAGTGGGTTGCCATTTCCTTCTCCAATGCATGAAAGTGAAAAGTGAAAGTGAAGTCACTGAGTTGTGTACAACTCTCAGTGATCCCATGGACTGCAGCCCACCAGGCTTCTCCACCCATGGGAGTTTCCAGGCAAGAGTACTGGAGTGGGGTGCCATTGCCTTCTCTGAAGATTTATCTGTACCCAAGGCCTAAACGAATTAGAAAGAAAAAATTATCTGTGTTTCATAGTGTTAGAATTACATTGTTTTTTATTTCCAAGAGCATTTGAATTTATAACCTATGAAAAATAGTAATATGTATGCATATATGTTTACACACATGTTGATTAACTATCTGTAAAGATCAGGTAGAGTTCAATAGCTTTGGCCTATTTAGACAGAAATTACCAATATATTTTTAAGTAAGAGGAAATAATTTAAGAATAAATTCTGAATCCACTGTTCTATATTATTATGGATTTTGGTTGGTATTTTCTCTTAGGAAAATTTTCTGTGTATTTTTTTTCACTAAAATAGGTACAGAACAGCTAGGCTTAAATTTGGCACTGTCTTTCTGTCCCGTGGACCTTCACCAGACATCATCCTGTGCTACCGGAACCTGCAGCCATGCTTTTGTCTACTATACTGTGGTTACAGATTTTTCGCGAGATGGGAATAGAGTCACAAATACTGTAGTAGAACCTAGAGTTCATGAGAATTTCCAGTGGAACAGCTACATTCCAGGCAGCATCCACGTTAACAAATTATAAAAATCTTTTTATAAACTATGCTTTAAAAATATATGTATTTTATCACTATACCTTATAAACTTTTCATCTCAAAATTATTTAATGAGCTATTTCAGGTTTTAAATGATTCCTACCTTAATAACTATGATAAAACAGTAGCTGATTAAAAATTCACTGAGTTTGTTAGAAAATGTATTGTATATCTCTAAATAACAATTAATAGTAATATTTAGGTAAAATTTCTTTGCTTTTAAGATCAGAGTGAAAGATGTCCCAACTGCTTACTGCTATTCATTTACTGATCCACATATAATCACCTTTGATGGCAGGTAGGTTCCTGAAAGCTTTCTCCTTTGGTAGTTTGTGTTTTTCTTGGATTTTGTTGCTTTGTTTTAAACATTATACTATTATTTTTCTTAGTCTTCTTCACTGAAAGATTAAAAAGGAAGGCATGCATGAACATCACTGTTTTGTTTCTAAATATTTGTTCATGTGAAATGTTTTTTGCCCTAAAATCTAGTTTGTTTTAAATATACAGAATAACTGTGAAGCTGAGTTTGTAAAAATGAAGATTCTTATAAATATAGTCATTTTAGCCTGACCATTTATCATAATGATTAAATTATCTATTCTAGAGATATGTACTGTATTGCATTTCTACATGATATTGAAATAATAATATTGAAAGTTTAGGTAAGATGATTAGGCTAACACATATAATTATTTAAAAAGTTAACCACTTCTAATTCATTGCAAGGATACTCAGGGGGAAAACTGTGGTAGCCGTCATGAATACCTGGATGTCTGCCTTTGGAACTTAAAGTAAACTGAGCAAAATGACCCAACAGTAACCTAAACTGCTGCTGCTGCTGCTAAATCGCTTCAGTCGTGTCCGACTCTGTGCAACCCCATAGACGGCAGCCCACCAGACTCCCCCGTCCCTGGGATTCTCCAGGCAAGAACACTGGACTAGCTTGCTATTAATACCTGCATAGAAGGACTTAAACTCAGTTATACTGTTTTGGGAAATACATGATTTTAAGATGTTGCTAAAGAAATAAGACTACCTCCTCACTGAGTCATAATTTTCTTTATGATAGAAGGTCATTTCTTCTTTAAAAATTATAATGTGATCATTGTTAGTAAAATTATTTAATATCAGCAAAAAGATATAGAGCCCCCCCCCCCACCAATAACAAGTGAAATTCCAAAAGTTTGAAAAGGTATTGAAAGTCTGTAGGAGGTGACTCCACATACAACAATCTTTTATGATTACAATTAAATTAAATTATTTATGATTATAGCTAAACTTAGAAGCTTTAGTGGAAAATCCTGAAGAAAGCATAGTGGCTATTAATTTAATTTGTTATAATTCAAAAATATTAACCATATAACAACTAAGTGGCAGACCACACTCTAAGTGTTGGAGTATGGAAGTGCACAAAACAGACAAACATCCCTGACCTCATGAGGCTTGCCTTTGTATGGGTGGAGAGAGGCATACACGACAAAGTATGCAGTGTATCTGAGGGGAAAAGAAAGCAGTGGCAGAAAGAGAAGGCTGAAAGTGGGGACTGACTGAAGTGATGACACAGAAGACAAATGTACTGAGAGAGATTAGGGTGTTTATTACTACCTTGTTTCATTTAGTGATCTACAAATAATTGTTGTGATGTATAAAGCTATTAGAATATAGATCTTCCATTCTTGCATCAAAATATATTGAATGCATATAAATAAATTTAATATGTATATTTAGTTTATAACATACTGTTGTGATATTTTATACCAATTCTTAATGCAATTGACTTCTGTTAATGATAGGATGTATGACAACTTCAAGTTGGAACATATGTGCTTTATAAGAATATGCCATGTGATTTTGAAGTCCGTGTACATCAGTGGGACTGCGGAAGTTTTCACTATCCTGTGTCATATAACTGCGGCTTTGTTGCCAAAGAAGAAGGTGATGTAGTTACTTTCAGTATGTGCAGTGGTCAGGTACATGAATCACAGCCATATTTATTTGTAAAGAGCCAAGATGTAACTAGCAATATCAAGATAAGTGAATCTTACTAGGAAGAAAATTCACAGTATGTATGATTCTTCACTGTTAAAAGTATTGTTTTTTTCCTACTGACGATTTTGGATTCAAATCTGAATTTCATCTATATTAAATTAGGTGCTATTATTTTCCAATGTTAGTTTTTTTAAGAAAATAACTTACCAATTAACACTGATCTCAGAATACATTTTTTTTCACTTACCACACAAACAGACACAACAAAAACTGCCAAATCTAAAGTGCCTTAAGATTTCAGTATGATAACAGTAGATTATTCATTAAAAATATTTTTTATAACATCCAATAAACAGTATATTAGGCAGAGATGAAATACATAATTAAGAATAAATATTCAGGAGTAACTATTTTTGAAATGAATACAAATGATTCTGCTTCAGGAATAAACAGGTAGATACATGAAAGAGATTAGAAAATCCAGAAATAGACCTAAGGGTATATATTTTAAAATAATACTTAATATCTGTGAACTGATCATTTGCCTTTTAAGGTCATCTTCCCTTCATCTTCCAAGAAAGTAAATTCCAGGTGAATGAAATTTAAAATTTAAATGAAAGTAGTAGAAGTTGCCAGGTCCAGCACAACGGGTGAGAAAGACCTGAAACGGGGGCGAGCACCGTAATGAAAAGACAGACCCCTATAATTTGGCAAGCGGGGAGTCAGGGGGCCATCCTGCTGTTCACGGCAGGGAGACAAAATGGTTCCTTCCAGCCCGTACTTTTATTGGCAAAAGTCACATGAGATCATTAGGGAATAGCTATACTGGGGAGTTTGATTAGCGTAGGCTCTGCTGTTGATCAGGAATAAGGGAATAACTTGTTTTGTTTCCATGAAGACGGACGCAGGGGTAGGCAGTGAAGCGGAGCAGAGAGCACTTCCTGCCCCAAGAATGTCAGGTCGGTATGCTTACCAGGATAGTCACGAGGCGCGGTTTGCGGCACCCTTGAGTCATGGGGCAGGTTCGGGTCTCTGCTCTGCCAGGCTGCAACAGAAAGCTTAAGTGAATGTTTTTATAGCTACTGAGATGAGTAAGAACTTTTAACATAGCTTTATATATTTGAATTGTCATTAAAAAACAAAATGCAAATCAAAAAGGGAAAATATTTGCTACATATAAAGCATAGTTAATATAGAAAGCACTCATACATCACTAATATATAGTCAGCACTCCAATTAAAATGAGCAAATAATATAAATAGGCAATTCACAAAGAAATAAAACTAATATACCCAGAAGTACAAATAATCAACAAAAATATGAAAATGTCAACCTCATTAGTTTATCAAAGAAATGCAGATCAAACACCTCTCATGCAAGACCAAGTGTAGACAATGTAGTTACAGTCTTTCCAGAGAACATATGTATTATTCATATATAATAATCTGAACCTATGCATGCCATTTTTTCAGGAAATTTTAGTTCTGAAAATTTTTCAAAGTAAAATAATCAAGGATGTGCAGAACCCTAGTGATACTCATTATATTTTTCCAAGAGGGAAAAAGTACAATTAATCAGTGATGAATAAAACCATTTAACCAAAACCCTAAATACAATGCTGTCACATAATAGAACATTTTGTACTCACGAAAATTTTGGAGTAAATGTGGATTTATTGACAGGTGAAGAAGATTTTAATGAAATACAGGAGAGGTTTACAAAGCACTTGCATTAAGATATAATAGCTATCTCAGATTGAGTAGTAATGTAAAATTTGTTTGCTTTTAAAATATTTTTCCGCAGTGACTCCATACAAAGGAGAAAAGCTCTGTTTTTAAATTTAAAACTTTAAAAGGGGAAGGAGACTCAGAGGAACAAAACACAGGTGGTGTGTTTTCAGTGATCTTCAACACAGACATCTAAGTGCCTGACCTGGGAGAGGGGTGATCCTCCTGTGAGGAGGCTCCTGGATGACATAGGCTCTTAAGATGATTCAAGAAACCCCCTTGCTCCCATTCCCAGTTCCCCAGGCAACTTTCTGGTATAATTTGGCTTCTGATTCTATATACCTACTGACTGCAAGAGAATACTGATTACCCACAGGAATCTGTTCTCCTCTGGAATTATATTTATCTGTGTAAATTAATTACTCGGCAGTCTAGCCCTACATGAATTAATTATTATCAGAGATATTATTTTGGAAACATTATCCTCAACATTTCTAGCTGTTTTAATTGTATAAAATATTTGCTTTAGTGTAAATTATTTAACAAAAGTAGCATAAACAAAATATCTCAGTGAAAGGATCAATATGGAGATAAAACTTCAAGATATAAAATATATAAAGATAAAACTTTATTTTTTGCTCATTTTACTAATATGCTTAGTTTTTTTTTCTAATCTATCTAAATGGTATTCATTATTTTGTCCCAGTAAATTAGAGGAAGACCTGATAAAGTCAGTTTGATTCTTATAATCATTAAACCAGTAACTCCTGATTTTCCTCCTACTGCAACCAACCTGCTCTTTTCCATCTCAGTAAATCCAAACTTCTTTCCTCAATTGTTCATGTTAAAAACTTATAGTCACTTTGACTTTTCTTTTTATATCAAGCTTCATGTTTGATCCATCAGAAGCAAATTCACCTCTAGTTTCAAAGAATTTTATCTCTTTCCCTGCTACCAACTTAGTTCAAGCCACCATTATCTCTCCCTGAATTATTTTAGATTCTCTCAAAGTTTATTCTTCATGCAGTGATTACTTTGAAATGTAACTCAAACTGTATTATTCCTCAGCTTAAATCCCTTTGTTGGCTCTTCATCACCTTCAGAGTAAAATTGGCATGCCCTACTATAGCTTAGAAGACCCTATATAATCTGAGACTCCTCTCTCGCTGAACTTGTCCACCATTCCTTCATAGGTCATTACTTTCCAGTGTTCTCCAGTGGAAGCTTTACTGTTCCTCGTAAAGGCCAAGCCTGCTTCTGCCTCAGGACCTTTGGACTTACCACTCCCTCTCACTGACACGTTCTTCCACATATCTTCATGACTGACTTCCTTGTCTTTTCTATTCAAATATCATATTATCATAGAATCCTTCCATGGTCATTCTAAATAAAATAGTTTTTCTCACACAACCCCATAGCGTTTATCTCCCTTAATGCATTAATAGTTAATATACATTTTTTCCATTGTCTTGAAAATATACTTTTTCTCCATTGTCTTCTATGATACACTTCATATTTATTTTTTCTTTTTTGTCCTCCCATAATAGAATGTAAGTATCAGGAAGGCCAGGACTATTATATCTCCAACACTTAGAATAACAGCAGAAAAATAGAAGTTGCTGTGTAAACATTTGAATATATAAAAGAATATTATTTTTCTAAATTTTCATAAATATTTTAGAACTCTAAATATAAATAACAGGATTTTTATATCCTATTGCTTTTAAAGTTATATTCATGTAGATCTTGACAGTTCTTAAACAAAGGATTCAATTACTTTTTATACTGCATTTATCTATGTTAACCACCAGATCTTGCTGATAGAGATAATGAATAATGACCATGGTCATTATTGGTCTTACCATGACCAGAAGGAGAGAAATACCATAGAAGGTCATTTGACTCTGACTGATAAAGAAATTATTTTCTCCTATGACTGAGAAGTATACCTAAGATTATGGTAGCATGTAGGATAGCAATAACACATAAAAATATCAACAATACTGCAACAACAGCATGCACAAAATTTGATAATTCTTTCCTAAAACTTACGTTAAGAATTGTTTTCTAATTTAATACATTGCATTGCTAAATACATTATCTAATTACAAAGGCATTTTTTCATAACCTATTTTTATAAGAACATTTTTTCTGTAACTTATCTCTATGACATAAACCAAATGGCAAAAGCAAAACATACGCAAGGTGGCAGTAATTTGTTAATACTTGTATTATTTGGTATCAAATATTATTAAAATATTAATTAAACCTGTATAATTGGGCACTGATAATACCTGTAATGCTATTTCTATTGCCTGAATAGTAGGTAGTACTTCTTTTAATACTAGATTAGTTAACATGTAACAGTTTAGTTAATGTACTAAATAATATTGGGGATAGACTTTAAAATATTATTTTACAAATGCTTTTAATTTTGGCCTTGAAAATAATTATTTTTTTCTGGAATTAAAGAAAATATGTTCTATTTTTTTAATAATTTTTTTCTGAAGACAAGGTTCCTGAGATTATAGAACTTGAGAATGCTGGATTCTGTAATATTCAAAAATATAACTGTGTGATGGTGAGAGGTTTGGGTCAAGGCTTCAAAGAATCACCTTCAATTAAATGTGAAGTTACTAAACTGAAGGTATGTTAATTATAATGCCAAAAACAATTCAGTTCATGAGTTATTCAGGTTAATTTTCTTTAGTTTGGAGTATCAATTAGCAACATAATCTCAAAGGATGTTATATCCTCAGAGAGCTGAACAGGAAAACTGTTAAGCTGCTTAACCATAAAGCTTCTCCATTCCCTAACTCTATTAAACTGGTTTTTATCACTTTTATTTAGGCATTAGCTCACTATTTTACTCACAATAAGAAATTAAAATAATATCAAATGATATCAGCTTCTTTATTGAAATGTAAAAACACAAAGAATGGAGGTCATTTTAATCGAAGACACTGTGCTTAAATTATAGGATTTAGAGATATGAACAATTCCCTTTTACAGACCAAAAAGTTAGGAATAATTGTGCTCATCCTCTATATTTCCCTTATTATGGATTTCATATGGTAAAATTGCAAAAAAAAAAAAAAAAGTGTTTTTCTTTCTTGAAGTCACATAAGACAGACATGGTCACTCAGTGTGAATATTAGTGCATCAAATTGTACTTTATTTTTGATGATATTTATATGATCTTCCTTTTCTTTATTTGTGGAATTTTATTTTAAGGAAAGCACCTTTAAGTTTAGAAAGTACTTATTACATTGGGTAAGCTAGAAGCTTACAATAGTAAATCATAATTTAGCATTTTTTTTTACTTTTCTCTCAATTCATTCTGAGATTGAGAATTTAAGGAGGAAATGACTTTTGTATGTGTCTTTGTCAAATAGTTACACACAAGAATTATGCTTATTTCAAGATTTTATGAGTAGAGCCTTTCCAAATGAGCCATGAAATATTTTAACCTCAGTGAAATAATAAGACATAATAGAAAATGTAATATATATTATTTCATTCACTTTAGTGTCGCTCACGAAAGTTGTCATTATATTGTTCTTGGCAGAATAAACCACATGTTATCATCACATCATATCACATCACATCAAATGTGATCACACTCCAATTAAGTGATATGACAAGAGAATTTTATAGGTTTATATTCTCTTGGTAAGTACATTTTGTTCTTTCAGATATACTTTTTACTGTGATATTTCTTTTCATACTACTTCCCTCCTCCAAATATCTGATAAATAGTATACTCTGGAATTCTCTAACTCTATACAGAACTATAGAAAAAATATATATATATTCACTAACAAGAACCAAAATTATATACATTAACTATTTTCTTTCTCACCCTGTTTAGAGTGTTTATATATTTTATTTGTAATACTGTTGGATTTGTTTTTTTATTATTTATTTATTTATTTATTTCATCTCAGGTTTTAATAGAGGCTCTCTAGTATTTGTATTCCACATTGAATTTCCTTCACACTCCGGTTGATTTTAGTTATATACTTATTGGAAGGTATGTGATGTATTATTGTGGTTCTAATAGCTGATGCCATACAAAAGGTATACACTGCAGAGAAGTGTCACTTTCTTCTCATCCCTGTGTTCCTCTCCCATTACTCCTTCTTTCCATCCTGTTCTCATCCATTTTCCAAAAGTATCCATTTTTTTTGGTTTATTATTATTGTATTTCTTTTGCACAGAGGAGAATGTAAATTTCTTTTTCTTTTTTTTCCTATGAATGGTGGCATAATACAGATATTCTTTTTTACTTTTGCAGTAGTCATTTTTAAAAAGTTTTTATCTAGAGCTCCATCCACCCAGTCATTTTCTTCATTCACTCTAAAAGCAACTAGAACTTTACAGAATCCAATTATTAAGAACTGGATCACTTAAGTGATCCAGAATTAAGAATCACATTACTTACTGATAGGATTAAACCTAAGTTGCTATCCTAGAAACAAATGACCCTTCATGATCCAGCTATTGTCTGTTTTTCCAGGTGTGAACTTCCTGCACTCTAGGAAAATCCCATGCTTTTTCCTGCATTACTGTTTTTTCACACGGTATCCCCCTCCAGGCTTCCTAAATGGCACTCATCTATTTCCGCTCCCAGGATCCAAAAGGCAGTCTCCTTTTTCACTTTCAAGAGAAGTGCTGTTCCTTTTTTGAAGCCTTCCTTGACCACGTTAGTTAGACTTAGCGGCTTCTTTCTCTCATTACACCTTATTTGATTCTTGGTTATAACAATAAGAAAATATTTTGTTTTTCTTTCCTCTGTGATCTCTTTTTATTAGAATATTCTCATTCCATATGAAAGAAAGAGAGTGTTAGTCACTTAGTTGTGTCTGACTCTTTGTGACTCTATGGACTGTAGCCCACCAGGCTCCTCGGTCCATGGGATTTTCCAGGCAAGAATACTGGAGTGGGCTGCCATTCCCTTCCCCAGGGGTTGAACCCAGGTCTCCTGCATTCAGGCAGACTCTTTACCATTTGAGCCACTAGGAATTCCATACAGATACTCACAAAATACTGTTGAATGGAAAAGAAAGAGAACCCTGTTTATTCTTCATTTGAAGTAGGCCCTCTAAACAGAGGAGTGGAAATAACCCCTGTATTCCTGGTCATTGCCTGGAGTCTTGTTTCAACACCCCAAACCAAAACAAGCATCCATATCATGACTATCCTCTGATGATTGTTGTCATCCCCCTCTGCTGGAAGGGAACCACTGATTTATCTGCTAGGCCAGACTGTACACAGTGCCTTAAACATGGAGATGTGTTATGGAGCTCACTCTTTCAGCAGGATAGCTTCTGCTAGCCATAGACTAGTGTGTTCTTGCCTTCTTTTTCCTGCTGACCTGTAATACTGAAACATCAGTATACTCCTATTTCTGAGCTCTTAAAAACATTCCAAGACATAAACTTTTAAAATATCTGAACCTAAATTTTAGTAATAAAATATATCCTTTTTCTGTGTTGTTATGTAGCCAGAACATTATTCTTGCTTTACTTCTTTAGACACCAATGCATTTCAATACTGAAAAATAGTATTTAAAGTTTAAGTATGATATGACATTGAGTTATTAAATGGGGTGAATTGGTTAGAATTTATTTAAGTTACATAAATTCAATTGAACTAGCTTGAGCAAAAATGATATTTATTATGAGGAAAATGCATTTTTCACAAAATCCCAATAGGAACCTGACTGCTGAATTCTCAGGAAAAAAAGAATTAAACTTGGGACTTAAACACCATGAAGACTCAGTTTGTCTGCATTTGTATGCTTGTGTGTATCTGTCATGGTCCTGCTTGTCTCTGTTTATAAGCTTCATGTTTCCCTTTCACTAGGTATTACCTTTCTCCAAGTAATGATAAACATGGCCATCAACAGCTCCGTAGCTTTTTATCTTGTAACTCAAGCCTCCAGGCTGGGTCAACATCCTCTATGGTACGAAGTTAAAACATCTGAAATAACTGAAGCATTGGCATAGCTTTGGTCCACCTATGGACCAGTCAGATGTAGTCAAGGGAGGTGGGTCATGTAAGAAAATGAGAAGCCCTTTGAAAACCATGTATATCGAGGCAGAAAGGGTGTTTTCAAGTAGAAGGTGGGATCAAGAGAAGTGAAGGATTTTCTGGGTAGAAAACCAGTCTGCTATGTGTCAACTACATAGTCAAATACATTTCTTCTTGCTACCAAAGTCATTACTTGGGATTCCATTATTTATGGCTAATATTGGTAAGTTATTTGATTTGAACCCACAAGAAGTGTGAGTCATTAAAAGCAATTTATATCAAATTAGGATGCATATGTATTCTGAATAAAACTGTCAATGTCAGTTTTATCTCTTCATTATGGATTCCATTATACCAGGCACATATTTTAAAATTTATATTTTTGTTATATGTATCTCGCTGGCAAAGCATTTCCATGATCTAACAGAGGTTAATTGATTTTTCATTATGCTTTCAGTTTAATAGCAGTAAATGGGTCCTTGAAGAAGCCCTCTACACATACACTGTTTTTCATAACAGCAGGACTGTTGACTGTCAGTTGCCCGCTGATGTTCAGCAGTCTAGTACCATAGATAATGATGGGTGAGAAACCAATCATGAAGTGGCAAATAAAGGTAAAAAAGAAAAGACATTCTCGTATTTATAAATAAAATTTGTATATATTAAAATTTCATAATGAATTTGTAAAACTACACTTAGAACAAATTATCTGATTATAGAACTACATATATCTTGCAGGTATCTAACAACGACTGAAGCGACTTAACAATGGTTATAGGTTCAGTAATCTCAAAATAATGATCATATACGATGGAGCTTGCCAAGTTTGTGGTTTCTATGAAAAGGACTTGTGTACTATAAAGGTATGTAACTTTTCCATTATTTTCACATTTGCATCATAGGTTTTTCATTTCCTGTGCTGCTGGAATATTAATGTAGATTTTCACTTTCATATCACAAATACTAACAGAGAAAAGCCTTCCTCAAGGTTATGCAAGATTAAATCAAAATTGTTCTTCTGCCTATAACTCCTGTTAAAATGGCTGAGTTTCTGCCTTAAAAATTTTGAAGTGACAGGTTGTTTACTCCTGAAATATCAAAACAAGAGGTTCAGGTTGAATTTTCTTTCCTACATACATTTTTAAAGTAGTAATAGTGATTTTCCAGTAAAATACTGTCTTATGGTTACTTAATCTTCTTTGTGGCAAGTGACATGCATTTAGGCAGAGTTTGTAAAATGTGAAGCTAACACTTTCAAAGGGAGTTTCTTGTGCCCTCTAAGCTCACTGAACCATGCAAATATCTACCACTTGAGGGATAACACAACAGGACAGCCTGGGCTGAAACTTCTCACCCATATCCTTCTTAACCTATATCCAGTCCACTAGGCTTATCAACAGGTTTCTTTTCTATGTCAGTTGCTGATTTAAGTGATAGCATGTGTGTAATATCACTTGGCTCTTCAGAACTAAGAAGCATATAAAAGAGTTTTCATGTATCTGTTGTTCGGTCACTAAGTCATGTCCGACTCTGTGTCCCCATAGACTGCAGCACGCCAGGCTTCCCTGTCCTTCAGTATCTCCCAGAGTGTGCTCACATTCATGTCCACTGAGTTGGTGATACCATATAACCATCTCATCCTCTGCCTCCCTTTCCTCAGATTTTTAATTTTTTTTTCTTGAGATTAACAATCAGATCGGAGAAGGCAATGGCATCCCACTCCAGTACTCTTGCCTGGAAACTCCCCTGGATGGAGGAGCCTGGTGGGCTGCAGTCCATGGGGTCACTGAGTCAGACACGACTGAGCAACTTCACTTTCACTTTTCACTTTCATGCATTAGAGAAGGAAATGGCAACCCACTCCAGCGTTCTTGCCTGGAGAATCCCAGGGATGGCGGAGCCCAGTGGGCTGCCGTCTGTGGGGTCACACAGATTCGGACACGACTGAAGCGACTTAGCAGCAGTAACAGCAGCAACAATCAGATCACATCAATAAGAAATTTCTGTTTTTTGAGAAGTTGTTTGATTTTCTTTCCCTCCAAATATTACATTTCTGTATGTCCTGAAATAATTAATTTTCAGATGTTGTTATTAACAATTGTTTTAACCTCTTGGTACTATTTTATTCTCATTTTTGTGCAGTGTTCCAAGTGATGTCAAGGAGATTTGGTAGAATGTGCAAAGTTTATATATCCTGGACAAAATTTGATCTTCCCAAGTTAAAAATGATTTCTACATTTACGATTATTTCTTTGCATGTCAGCATCTCTCTCCCCTATTTTGTGTAATAGTATCCATGATCAAGTATGGATGACTATGCCAGGGATCTGGTTTGGTCTTGCCATGTTCAAAGGACTAGTGGGATCCTGGAGGAAAGGAGGATAGCTATAAACCAATCTGATTCTTAGATATGCAGGGGCCTAGAGTCTGTTTTAATTTCTTTGTAAATAAAACACTTCCTGTGTGAGTTTAGCAGTAAAAAGATAGAAAGAAAAGTGATGCTTTATTCCATGTCATTTATAAATTATTTTATAATTGTACAGAGGTACAATTATATGCATTTTCTTATTCCTTTCATATTGATCAGTTCCATTAACACACAGAGGAAATTGTTTTCTAAGATGCATTTATGATCAGAATATACAAAAAGATGTTTTCTAAAGTGAAAAAAATGTTTGCTAATCAATACAGACTTATAAAATGCATTTGATGGAATCATCAACATATATGCTGCTTTCTTTTTATGTATTGTGTATTTTTTTTCCTTAACACTAATTAGTTGTATCTTGATAGGTGTTTTCCTTTTTAAAAAATCTCCATTAGGAAAATGTTTGCATTATCAATGGACTCTGCTACATTGAAGGGGATAAAAATCCTACCAGTCCTTGTTCAATTTGTAGACCTAAAATTTCAAAATTTACATGGTCATTTTTAGAAAGTAAGTTATTCTTTTTAATCCAAATATTTAAAAACAATTTAAAATCATGAGTTACATAAATGTTTTTTTCAAGATGAACACTGTGTAATTTAGGATTTTTCTTAATTGCATAATTTATTTTGCTGCAAGGAAATATAAGATGAAATGTTTTTATTATATATAATCTCTATGATTGTAGTACAATAGATATGGGATTTTTTAAAAATATGTAATAAAGAACACAAACCAGGTCCTATTATTCTGTGACATTCTGAACATAATATTGGGTATGGACGATTTCTGGATACTTTGTTCCACCTAAAAAAACTACCCCAACTATAGTCATGTACCACATAATTTCTCTACTTCTTTAAATATAACCATGCATGATTCCACATAGGTGTTCCTCACATTCTCTTTTTTCATAAGGCCAGGCATCACAAAATACAACAAGATATAATTATTCCCTGGTCCCATGTAATTTTATCTAAGGAAACCATTCAATATCACAGTTATCCAAGTCTATGCCCCAACCAGTAATGCTGAAGAAGCTGAAGTTGAACGGTTTTATGAAGACCTACAAGACCTTTTAGAACTAACACCCAAAAAAGATGTCCTTTTCATTATAGGGGACTGGAATGCTAAAGTAGGAAGTCAAGAAACACCTGGAGTAACAGGCAAATTTGGCCTTGGAATGCGGAATGAAGCAGGGCAAAGACTAATAGAGTTTTGCCAAGAAAATGCACTGGTCATAGCAAACACCCTCTTCCAACAACACAAGAGAAGACTCTACACGTGGACATCACCAGATGGTCAACAC
>SJYT01014197.1:55400-77758 GCA_006410635.1 Cephalophus harveyi
GGACATGACTGAGCGACTGAACTGAACTGAAACATTTCTATCTATATTTGGTAGGTAGAAATATATTTAAATGTATTACTATTGAAATATGGTATAAAATAACAGAGAAATTTCCCATAAGAAAAATAAAAATTATCATCTAAGAATTTTATTGATAATTCATTTACTTAAAAAAATATCAGATGTAAGAGTTGAAATCAAATTGAAATATGAGAATGCCTCTCAACTCATTAATATCCTAAAATGTCTGATTCCAGAAACTCCAGATAAATATGACTAACCACTTTAATTTCCCAAGGCTTAAAAAAACTCATACCAATATTTTTTAATGAAAATAGATACAAATATTAAAATATATATATATAAGTAAAGGTCTAGTTACTGAGCTGATGTTTTCCTTGAAGTCATCTATTTTTAACATTTTACTAGAACTTAGCAGGACGTTTAGGTGTCTTCTAATTTTCTTCAGCATTTTAAAATAACAGTTTTATTTTTGGGGGTTATTTTGCCACGCCACAAACTTATTTTTCAAAGAATTCACGTGTTGATTTCATGAATTTTACTGTAATAGGGGTTACCATCATTAATGACTATGAACATATTCATTCAAATAAGCTGTTAAACATTTCAAAGAGCAACAGTTCCACACAAAAATTGTATTGAAGAAAGACTGACTTTCCTAGAACACTGTAAAATTTCAATGGATTTTTATAGCCAATGCTATAACTGGACTGAATAAGTTGTCCTTTAAGCTAAGCAGGCAAACATTCTAATAACTTTTTTAAAAGATCATTGAGTATTTTTTAACAAAGTACAAATTACTGATATAATATGGTAATTTTTGCCTTGAAATATTAATGGCGTTCTTAAGTCTTCTTTATAGGGTAAAGCTTATATATTTGAAGGATCTTGCATTATGTTAAATAAAAACCTTATATTTAAATGCATAGTAGATTTTTAAATCAGTACTCTTCTTTCCCTTTTTATATGACAGGTTTTGGGGAGTTACCAGGACATACATAAAGAGTAAAAGAAATCAATCTTTGATTTGACATATAGTATTTTTCAAATTAACACCTTGGATTCTCAATGTATATTTTATTTAGGCAAAAATTGCCAGAAAGATGTTTATGAGTGTGAATCCAGGCCTTGCTTTCCAGGAGCAGAGTGCCTCAATACCTTTGGTTCCTATAATTGCCGTTCACGTCCAAAAGGATTTTTTGGTGATGGAAAAACATGTCATGGTAAAAGTCCCCATCTTCTAGCATGATTTTTTATTTTTTGCTGCATTTAATTAATTCAAATCACTCAGTTCCATTCTCTCTTGTAGTCATGCATTCATTTAGTACCATGCACTAAGCTAGATGCATAGGATACAGAAATATATATCTTCTGACCTAATAGGTTAGAGTGTAGTAGCAGGAAATGTAATTACATAGTTCAGTATGATCTGTGTCTTTCAATAAAAGTGCCTATAGAGAATAGTAGGAACACTACAGGGAATCATGCCTACCTTGAGAGATAATGAAAAGTTTTTAAAGGAAGTATCACTGCAGCTGAATCTGATGTTTCTAATCAAGAAAGAGAGAGACAGTCTAGGCAGAGGAAACAGCACGAGCAAAGGTACAGAGGCATGTAACATTATAGCCCCTGTGGGCACTGTGAACAGTTCAGTGTGCTTGGAATAGAGAGGGTAAGGGGGGCTGCTACAAAAATCAGGGGTATGAGGTGGACAGATCACTGACAAACGATGAGAAACATGATAAGGTTTACATCTGAGAAAGTCTACCTGAAAGCACTGTGGAGGAGAGATCAGTTACAGGTAAGGAACTGTGCAAGTGTGCAGATGGGTAGAAGAGTTAACAATATTACAAACATAGGGCTTCCCAGGTGGCACTGGTGGTAAAGAACCTGCCTGCCAATGCAGGAGATGTAGGAGACCTGGGTTTGATCCCTGGGTCAGGAAGATCCCCTGGAGGAGGAAATGACAACCCACTCCAGTATTCTTGCCTGGAGAATCCCATGGACAGAGGAGCCTGGCAGGCTACAGTCCATAGGGCACAGAGTCAGACACGACTGAAGCGACTTAGCACGCATCCAGGAAGGGCATGAAGATATTCTGACCTAAGATTAGGATGAAAGAGACACTAAAGAAGAAATTTGATTCTATTTCTTCAGACTCACAGACATGGAAAACAAACTTGTGGTTACCAAAGGGAAGAGGGACGTGGGGAGGGACAAATTAGGGGTGTGGGATTAACAGAAACAAACTACTATATGTAAAATAGACAAGCCACAAAGTATACTGTATGGCCCAAGGAATTATACCCATTGTCTTATAATAACTTATAATGGAGTATAATCTGCAAAAATACTGAATCACTATGCTACACACCTGAAACTGACACAATATTGTAAATTAACTATTGTTGTTTTTGTTCAGTTGCTCAGTAATGTCTGACTCTTTGCGACCACATGAACGCAGCACGCTAGGCCTCCCTGTCCATCACCATCTCCCGGAGTCCATCCAAACCCATGTCCATTGAGTCGATGATGCCATCCAACCATCTTATCCTCTCTCATCCCCTTCAACTCCTGCCTTCAATCTTTCCCAGCATCAGGGTCTTTCCAAATGAGTCAGCTCTTCGCATCAGGTGGTCAAAGTATCGGAGTTTCAGCTTCCACATCAGTCCTTCCAATGAACACCAGGGACTGATCTCCTTTAGGATGGACTGGTTGGATCTCCTTGCAGCCCAAGGGACTCTCAAGAGTCTTCTCCACACCACAGCACAAAAACATCAATTTTTCAGCACTCAGCTTTCCTTATAGTCCAACTCTCACATCCATACCTGACCACTGGAAAAGTCATAGCCTTGCCAGACAGACATTTGTTTACAAAGTAATCTCTGCTTTTTAATATGCTGTCTGGGTTGGTCATAACTTTCCTTCCAAGGAGTAAGTGTCTTTTAATTTCATGGCTGCAATCATCATCTGTAGTGATTTTGGAGCCCAGAAAAATAGTCAACCACTGTTTTCCCATTTATTTCACATGAAGTGATGGGACCAGATGCCATGATCTTCGTTTTCTGAATGCTGAGCTTTAAGCCAATTTTTTCACTCTCCTCTTTCACTTTCATCAAGAGGCTCTTTAGTTCTTCTTCACTTTCTGCCATAAGGGTGATGTCATCTGCATATCTGAGGTTATTGATATTTCTCCCAGCAATCTTGATTCCAGCTTGTGCTTCTTCCAGCCCAGCGTTTCTCATGATGTACTCTGCATGTAAGTTAAATAAGCAGGGTGACAATATACAGCCTTGATGTGCTCCTTTTCCTATTTGGAACCAGTCTGTTGTTCCATGTCCAGTTCTAACTGTTGCTTCCTGACCTGTACACAGGTTTCTCAAGAGGCAGGTCAGGTGGTCTGGTATTCCCAACTCTTTCAGAATTTTCCATAGTTTATTTTATCCACACAGTCAAAGGCTTTGGCATAGTCAATAAAGCAGAAATAGATGTTTTTATGGAACTCTCTTGCTTTTTTGCTGGATTGCCAACGATGTTGGCAATTTGATCTCTGGTTCCTCTGCCTTTTCTCAAACCAGCTTGAACATCTGGAAGTTCATGGTTCATGTATTGCTGAAGACTGGCTTGGAGAATTTTGAGCATTACTTTACTAGTGTGTGAGGTGAGGTGAGGTGAGGTCGCTCAGCCGTGTCCGACTCTTTGCGACCCAGTGGACTGTAACCTATTAGGCTCCTCCGTNAACATCTGGAAGTTCATGGTTCACGTATTGCTGAAGACTGGCTTGGAGAATTTTGAGCATTACTTTACTAGTGTGTGAGGTGAGGTGAGGTGAGGTCGCTCAGCCGTGTCCGACTCTTTGCGACCCAGTGGACTGTAACCTATTAGGCTCCTCCGTCCATGGGATTCTCAAGGCAAGAATACTGGAGTGGATTGCCATTTCCTTCTCCAGTATTGTGTGTGAGATGAATGCAATTGTGTGGTAGCTTGAGCATTCTTTGGCATTGCATTTCTTTGGGACTGGAGTGAAAACTGACCTTTTCCAGTCCTGTGGCCACTGCTGAGTTTTCCAAATTTGCTGACATATTGAGTGCAGCACTTTCACAGCATAATCTTTCAGGATCTGAAATAACTCAACTGAAATTCCATCACTTCCACTAGCTTTGTTCATAGTGGTGCTTCCTAAGACCCACTTGACTTCACATTCCAGGATGTTTGGCTCTAGGTGAGTGATCACACCAGCATGATTATCTGGGTCGTGAAGATCTATTTTGTACAGTTCTTCTGTGTATTCTTGTCACCTTTTCTTTTTTTTTTAATTTTACCTTATGTTACTTTATANACTCAACTGAAATTCCATCACTTCCACTAGCTTTGTTCATAGTGGTGCTTCCTAAGACCCACTTGACTTCACATTCCAGGATGTTTGGCTCTAGGTGAGTGATCACACCAGCATGATTATCTGGGTCGTGAAGATCTATTTTGTACAGTTCTTCTGTGTATTCTTGTCACCTTTTCTTTTTTTTTTAATTTTACCTTATGTTACTTTATAATACTGTATTGGTTTTGCCATACATCAACATGAATCTGCCACAGGTGTACACATGTTCCCAATTCTGAACCCCCCTCCCATCTCCCTCCCCATACCATCTCTCTGGGTCATCCCAGTGCACCAGCCCCAAGCATCCTGTATCCTGCATCGAACCTAGTCTGGCGATTCGTTTCTTATATGATATTATACATGTTTCAATGCCATTCTCCCAAATCATCCCACCCTTTTCCTCTTCCACAGAGTCTAAAAGACTGTTCTGTACATCTGTGTCTCTTTTGCTGTCTCGCTTACAGGGTTATCGTCACCATCTTTCTAANTTCCCCCCGTGTCTCCTCTTCCTACTTTAATTTCAGGCTGAATTCCCATCTGGAGCGGGCGGCTCATCATGTCTACTTACTTGCCCTGGCTTTCAAGGACTGTGAGAGAAAGTGTCCAAGGCGGGGCACTTTCCAAAATTCGAACGGACGCCGGTGGCCTCACGTAGATGATGCAAACTTCTTGTCTGAAGTTTTATTAGTTCAGCTCGTAAACCAAGTTATTCAGCCTCTTTTCTCCACTTAATTTTCCTACTATACTATCTCTTTCTAATCTAATCTAATATTAATAAATAAATACGTTTTCCTCGCCGACGCCGTCCACCCTTCGAATCACCCTGGATCCACCGGGGCTGGACCCCGGCAGTGAGGTGAGGTCGCTCAGCCGTGTCCGACTCTTTGCGACCCAGTGGACTGTAACCTATTAGGTTCCTCCGTCCATGGGATTCTCAAGGCAAGAATACTGGAGTGGATTGCCATTTCCTTCAGTATTGTGTGTGAGATGAATGCAATTGTGTGGTAGCTTGAGCATTCTTTGGCACTGCATTTCTTTGGGACTGGAGTGAAAACTGACCTTTTCCAGTCCTGTGGCCACTGCTGAGTTTTCCAAATTTGCTGACATATTGAGTGCAGCACTTTCACAGCATAATCTTTCAGGATCTGAAATAATTTTCCTCGCCGACGCCGTCCACCCTTCGAATCACCCTGGATCCACCGGGGCTGGACCCCGGCAGTGTGGTGTAGTGAAAGAGTAGCCTCTGCTCACCAGCAACTAGAGAAAGCCCTCTAGCAACAATGAAGACTCAGTGCAGCCAAAAAATAAAAATAAAAAATAAATCAGTTAAAAAAAAGCAATTGGTATAACTGCCAGGAGTCATTGCACATCATTGCTGAAACAAGGGGTTGCTTTCCATCTGAAATTTTCTGTGTTTGGTTGAAAACCACAGCTCAATATATCAATAACTCTGAGAAAATAAAGAGTTAAAGATCACATTTTAAAATCTGTCTTTTTGTAAAGCTTTTGAACTGAATGTATATAGCTTGAAACTTAATGTCTTTAATATTTGCATTCTCCTTTGTTTAGTTTTCACAAGAAGTAAACTGTTTAATGTCTAGTTAAAATGAAAAACCCCATCTTTGTTTTTTTGTTGTTAACCCTGGCTCTAGCCATTCTTGCCAGTCTGGCTGTCTATTTATCCATCTAAATTGATCTCTTCTCTGGCACAAGTCCCTGCTTTCTGAAAGTACAAATCACTGATGGCTGTAAGATCTTGGTATTTAGAAAGATTATATTGAACCAAGATTCGTTTTTTCAAATAAAAAATTTAAATGTTTGGTATGCAAGTATAGGGCTTCCCTGGTGTGGCTCAGTTGGTAAAGAATTCACTTGCAATGTAGGAAATCCAAGTTCGAACCCTGGGTGGGGAAGATCTCCTGGAGAAGGGAATAGCTACCCACTCCAGTGTTCTTGCCTGGAAAATCCATGGACAGAGGAGCCTGGCGGGCTACTCTCCATGGGGTCACAGAGTTGCACAGGACACAGCAACTAAACTACCAACCATGCAAGTTCAGTTCAGTTTTTCAATCATGTCAGATTCTCTGTGACTCCACTGAATGCAGCCTGCCAGGCCTCCCTGTCCATCACCAACTTCTGGAGTTTGCTAATACTCATGTACATCGAGTCAGTGATGCGTTCCAACCATCTCATCCTCTGCCATCCCCTTTTCCTCCTGCCTTCAATCTTTCCCAGCATCAGGCTCTTTTCCAATGAGTCAGTTCTTGCATCAGGATGCAAGTATAAGACAGTTGCTTTTTAAACCATAGTTATTGAAGGTTAAATATAATTCAAGCACATCCCATCTCAATTTTTCTCTTTAGTTATTTAAACTACAAATCAGTGAGGCAAAAAGATATGATAGTTTGTTTGCTTCTGAATGCTGTACAAACCTTTGAAAAAATTAGTTGCTGTTTCTTACATTCTTCTGCAGTTTCACAGTCTTAAATAGATGTTTAATTGGTTTTTTCCCCTAAATTTACCATTCTGATAAAATCTTGAAAACTATGAGAAGAAAAAAGTGCACTGTTGAAAATAATTCTGTTGTGGGTGGTTAAATGCTGACTCAGTACTAGAGGACATTACTACCTGTCTTAGCTTTTTGATTACAGGCTGCCACAGATTACACTTTATAATAGATTTTATGATTGGGGTTAAATTATTAATATAATATAAACTAATTTGTTACTAGATTACAGATATTTCAAGACTAATTTTTATTAAAGTTCTAAAATTATATATAAAGTAAAAATTTCCAGATCTCTATAGTCATTCACAATATGGTTTATAAAATGATTCTGCTGATGTGTTTATATATAGGAAAAGTGATATATTTTATTCAGTGTACCAAACTAGTTGCTAAGGAATTTATCCCAACCCTCTCCCTCTCTGAACATTACCTGGTGAAACTTTTTCTCCTTTATAGTTATTTCAGCTTGACTGAATAAATTTCTAGATTGACATGGAACATTATGAAATCAAAAAGAAGATGAAGTTTCACAGTCAGTATTTGATTTGATATTCCTTGAAATTTAAATCATGACCCAGCTGAATCCCTGAAAGACGCTGTTTTTTTTTTTTTTTAGTTCTCTTGGCAGAACTCTATTAGCCTTTGCCCTGCTTCATTCTGTACTCCAAGATGCTTGTTAATACAAACTTGATCTTTTATTGTTCGTTCTTGTTTACTTAGTTTGTTGTAGACACAAAAATGAATAACTATAAAAGCAAATAAAGTGCAGTTCTTATTCTTGAAGTTCTTAACTACTGTAGGAAAGAGACACATACGTGTGAAGAACAAAGTTCTAGGAAAAATACAGGTGGTTGACATTGATTGAGTGGGTGAGTGTGACCATAGGAACATCGGTTAGGTCTGCTGCCATAACAGAATACCACATACTGGGTGACTTAAACAGCAGAAACTTGCTTTCTTACAATTCTGGGAACCAGAAGCTTGAGGTGAAGTTGCCAGCAGGGTTGGTTTCTGGCTTCTCTCCTTGGTTTGCAGATGGCTGCCTGCTCACTGTAACCTTACAGGTGCACTCTTCATGTGCCTCCTTCTCTAATGAGGACATCAGTCCTATAGGATTCGTGCCCTATGACCTCATTCAACTTTATTCACCTCCTTAAAAGTATCTCCAAATACAGCCACATTCAGGATTAGGGCTTCCATGAATGAATTTTGGGGAACACTGTTCAGTCCCTTAGAGAAGCATCTGCTGAAGAGGTGATGTTTTAAGCTAGTTCTCTGATCTAATTTGCAAGGAGTTCAATGCACATGACATTTTTATATGCTATTATTCACAGTGCTTTGGTTTTATAAGTTTAACTTTGATCTGTTTTTCGTGTATACATTTATAGTTGAAACACGCTTTTTAAATGAATTTACTGCACATACTGTGGTTCTCACAAGGTCTGACAACAGTGTAACTAAGGAAGAGGATGGTATATATGCCAATCAGAGACAGAGGAAGGTTAAGCCAACAAATGGAAATGCTTTTATTAAGTAATTATTTTAATAATGACAAGTATTATCTCTCATTTGTTTGCAGAAGATTCCCATATTTACCCCTCAGGAATTTTTCTTTTCAAAAAGTTTTTCTAAGATTATATATGCAGATGACACCACACTTATGGCAGAAAGTGAAGAGGAACTAAAAAGCCTCTTGATGAAAGTGAAAGAGGAGAGTGAAAAAGTTGGCTTAAAGCTCAACATTCAGAAAACGAAGATCATGGCATCTGGTCCCATCACTACATGGGAAATAGATGGGGAAACAGTGGAAACAGTGTCAGACTTTATTTTTGGGGGCTCCAAAATCACTGCAGATGTTGACTACAGCCATGAAATTAAAAGACGCTTATTCCTTGGAAGAAAAGTTATGACCAACCTAGATAGCATATTCAAAAGCAGAGACACTACTTTGCCAACAAAGGTCCATCTAGTCAAGGCCATGGTTTTTCCAGTGGTCAGGTATGGATGTGAGAGTTGGCCTGTGAAGAAAGCTGAGAACTGAAGAATTGATGCTTTTGAACTGTGGAGTTGGAGAAGACTCTTGAGAGTCCCTTGGACTGCAAGGAGATCCAACCAGTCCATTCTGAAGGAGATCAGTCCTGGGTGTTCTTTAGAAGGAATGATGCTAAAGCTGAAACTCCAGTACTTTGGCCACCTTATGCGAAGATTTGAATCATTGGAAAAGTCTCTGATGCTGGGAGGGATTGGGGGCAGGAGGAAAAGGGGACGACAGAGGAGGATGAGATGGCTGGATGGCATCACCGACTCGAAGGACGTTGAGTTTGAGTGAACTCCAGGAGATGGTGATGGACAGGGAGGCCTGGTGTGCTGCGATTCATGGGGTCACAAAGAGTTGGACATGACTGAGGGACTGAACTGACCTGAACTGAAGATTATATAATGCATTTTACAGATTATCCTTTTTCTTGCTAATCTTTTGTATTCTCTGGTTTATATTCTAGATAAGTGAGTCATATTGTATTAGATACAAATTATATAATTATTTAAGGTGATTTTAGAGAAACTTCGGGTTGGAAGTGATCATTCCAGACTTATATTCTATAAATTCCTGGTCATTCATCATCTACTCAAACCCTACTCAAATGTGAAACTGTTTCATAAGACCTCTTCTTCACAGTGCTTTCTTTATAACTCTTGTTTTATTCAGTAACACTCTATTATTCTTGCATGTTTCTAATTACCTTTCGTTATGCCTTTGCATACTGTGATGTCAGCTGTTTATCTTCCAAGATATCACTGCATTTGTTCATTTTGCAAGGTATTGATTATTGCAATATAGGAAATCTATCCTAATTTTAAAGTTATTCATGCACCCAGGTGCCTTATTTAACACTCTATTTACACTCTTCTATGGTTTATTCTTGTCTTGATTTTGTTGGTAAAACATAATATTTTTGCAAATGGTGAGTCTGTCTCTATTTACTTTTTTTATAGTAACTAAGATTTAGTCTATATTTATGATGTACCAACACCAAACAAATATTTTTAATACATTATTTCATCTGATTCTCATAATAGCTATATATAGTAACTCATTTCCATTTTACAAATGAGTAAACAGAGGCATTGATGGGTTAAGCAATATGTTTACAGAGTTCTTAAATTACAGAGGCAAAACTTGAACTTGAGCAATCTAACAGCCCTCTTCCAGCTCTCAAATTTATGTTCTGATTGTAGTGGCTGGGACCTCTGGTGTAAAGTGTGCAGGAATGTTTCTTAATGGTTTTAGTGGGAATTCTTCCATGTCTTGCCCCTGAGTATGATATCACTACAGGTTTCTGTTAGAATTTTCCTTTTTTTTGGTTGCTTTCTCAAAATTCTCTGGTTTTAAGTCAGGAGTGGGTTTTACATTTTATCAAATGCTTTTTCATCATCACTATGTGCTATAACTTCTGTTCCTTATATTAACTTCTTCAGAATGTTTTAATGATTTTCTTTTTAATTTAGTTTTGGCTGTGCTGGGTCTCTGTTGCTGTGAGGGCTTTCCTCTAGTTGTAGAGAGCAGAGGCTCCTCTCTAGTCATGGTGACCAGGCTTCTCACTGCAGGGTCTTCTCTTGATGCAGAGCACAGTCTCTAGGGCTATCAGGCTTCGGTAGTTGTGGTGTGTGGGCTTTAGAGCATAGGCTCAGTATTTGTGGTGTACAGGCTTAGTTGCTCCGTGGCATGTGGGATCTTCCCGGAACAGGGATTGAACCCATGTTTCCTGCATTGGCAGGCTGATTCTTTATCACTGAGCCACCAGGGAAGCCCTTTCAGACTTTTTTTTTTTTAACAAAAAATGGATGTATCAAATTACTTTTAAACATTATACTAATTTTTTCACTTATATCTTAATACAATTATGTTAGCTGAGATACAAGTGTATTTCATCCTGATGTGATAATATATAACTACACAGCTGCATTTATCTTAAATAATAGTATTTCATTTTAAATTTGTGTATTTTAAAAAATAATGCTGACTATAAGATTATGCCACTCTGATAAAATGTTGATGTTTCATCTCTTTGTGCATGTTGCAATAGTTTTGCAAAATAGTCTTTCCTTGAAATTTGGTTAAAAATTTTTTTCCATTAGGTCAGCTGTCCTGACATCATTTTAGGAGATTATTTTAGATTGTTTTTCTATTTCTTTCAATGTAATTTTTCTGTTATCTACTCTATCTCTTCTTCAGTTAATTTAATCATTTATATTTTGTAAAAACTCATTGAGATTTTAAATTCTTAGTTTAAAATTATATGTATTATTATATAATTTAAAACTATTTTCATGTATCTTTTCTTTTTTCTTATCTACAGAGTTGTTTAATCTTTCCATTGTTTGTTTCTGGATAAAACTTGCCAAAAGTCATCAAATTATTTTTTTCAAATAATCATTGAAATTTGCTTTTCTGTTGCTTATCTGTTTATAACTTTTCTTTGATTTTTTGTTGTTTTGTAAGAGTTTATTCTGGCCCCTGATCCTTTACATAATGTGTACTTGAAATTATCTTTTCTATCTATGTGGCCTACCTTATCTATATTGTCTTTTTATGCAGAAATATTAAAATTTTAAGTATAATAGGCACTAGTTTCGTCCACCTCATTAGAACAGATTCAAATGCATTCCTTTTTATCGCTGAGTAGTATTCTATTGAATATATGTAACACAGCTTCTTTGTCCATTCATCTGTTGATGGACATCTAGGTTGCTTCCATGTTCTAGCTATTGTAAACAGTGCTGCAGTGAACATGGGGTACATATGTCTTTTTCAGTTTTGATTTCCTCAGGGTATATGCCTAGGCATGGGATTGCTGGGTCATATGGTGGTTTTATTCCTAGCTTTTTAAGGAGTCCTGATACTCTCTTCCCTAGTAACTGTATCAGTTTACATTTCCACTAGCAGTGCAAGAGTGTTCCTTTTTCTCTACACCCTCTCCAGCATTTATTGTTTGTAGACTTTTTGTTGATGGCCATTCTGACTGGTGTGAGGTGCTATCTCATTGTAGTTTTGATTTGCATTTCTCTAATAATGAGTGATGTACATGTAATAGACTTCAAATGAAGGAATGAAATACCTAATGTTAAATACTACAGAAAGTGTTAGTCACTCAGTCATGTCCAACTCTTTGCATCCCCATGGATTGTAGCAGGCCAGGCTCCTCTGTCTGTGGAATTCTCCAGGCAAAAATACTGGAGTGGGTAGCCATTCTGTTCTCCAGGGGATCTTCCCCACCCAGGGATCAAACCCAGATCTCCTGCACTGCAGATTCTTTACTGTCTGTGCCACCAGAGAAACCCTCTGTAGGTAAAGCAGAGCATTAATAAACATTATGCTGTGACTAACATTTATTTTTCATTTTTGGTTGTTTAGCCATAAATTTGCAGCAACTGTCAACAGAACTACTTGGTGCGAGCTCAATCCACAGTCCGGCAACTATGAAAATGTTCTTGGTTGCAACCAACAACATCTCACACTTCTCGTTAAAATCAGTTACAACTCAAATTAATCATTCAAAGAAGGCTATTTCCCATCAGATACCAGATTTTGAACATGTGGCTCATACCCCTAGTGCAAACCACAGTCTGGAGGAGTTGGCAGTTTCTACAAACAACCATAGTTCTTTAAGCATTAACCTGAGCAGTTCTCATGGTGAAGTGAAGGATGTTACCCAGAGTCTCATCCAAACAGAGGCAGGAGAGTATAATTCTCAAACTAAAAGGTCTGCCCCAAGGTTACAAACAGTATAAAAGGATGGGTTTACATCATCACTTACTAGAGCCATCACTGTTTTGTCAGAAAAGCCTGGATTGACCAAAAGATCAAGTTGTGCTGAATCCCCTTGCTTTCTTGGTGTTTCCTGTGTGCCAACCAAAGATGGTCACTTCCAGTGTGGATGCTGCCCCTTTGGATATTACGGCGATGGTATCAATTGCAAAGGTAGTGTGACAACTCTGCAAATGTCACAAAGGAAACTATCTAGTTCACTTTTAAGTGCTTAAGAAGATACACTTTTCTATATATTAAATTTTGTTTACTCCATTTAGTTCACTAACTTCTATTCATTTTATTATTTGGCTATATTCTTTTCACATTTCAAAAAAAAATAACAAGTGTTCCTCAAATTTTTAATAATGTTGATATTAAAAAACATTATAACTGTTTAACACATTACAAATATATGAATTAAGTACCTACTTGCTCTAGGGCCTTTGGAAACATTTTGTTTCAATTATGTAATATAATCCACAAGGACTCCATGTACTAGGTATTATTTTTCCCGTTATAGAGAAAAGAAAGCACAACCTTACAGGGCCAACTGACATTCCTGGTAGCAAGCAGCTAGATATGAAATAATGGCATGAATAACACTGTGGTCTGGGTTCTTTTCAGCTCACAAAGGGTATTTAGCCTTTAAATGATTAATCCTGCATTATTTGTATAAATTAAGTTTCTCTATAATTCCTCCAGCTCTTAAGAATGAAACAAGTTAGGCATCACTTTAATTGTGAAAGGATTGTTTATTTCTTTTCACAGTCATCAGCATAATTTTCTTTGATACAAATAAAATTTCTGGCTTAGAAGTTACTTTTTAGTGTTCATATTATTTTGTCTTTTCGTGTGTTTTGATTTGTTTGAGACCAGCTTAAGCAACAGAACTGTTATAGTGTTCCTTTGTTCTGAGTTACCTTGAGGAAGTTCATTTTTTTCTTTTTTCTGTAGGAATAATGATAATAACCTTCAATTCTTACATGTTTATAAAACTCCTTTTTATTAGCAAGTAAAACAACCTCAATCATTTCAGTTACTTCAAAAAGTGTTAAATGCCTAATAGAGTATACTGGGTTGTCAGAGAAGCTTAAGAAATAAGAACATATAATAAGCTTATGACGTGTTCCTGGCATTTTGCTCTTTGACATTCTGAGTCTCCCTGCCATTCACCAGCATTTAGCTAATTAGTATCTGAAACTAAACTGCTCTCTGAAAGACTGTAATCCCTTTTATGGTTAACAGCCATGTCCAACAGCAGATTTTCTATGTAACTGATTTCCTCATATGGTATATTTTTCTTACTCTATTAATCATTTCCCTCAGTCATCCTGGTAGTAAAACAAATATAAGGGGAAAAATAATTTTGTAAATATATGCAGTCATTATTGTTTAATAGTAATTTCAAATTTTCCAATTTCAGAGAATTTTACTTTTATTATATAATTAAATCTATAGGCAATGTGTATACACTATATCTACAATTCAGCCTTTTGCCTTGATTTTTTTTTCATTCTTGGGGAAGAAACAGAGAGTGTGTTGCCCCAAACATATGCAAATGTAAACCTGGTTACACTGGTTCTGACTGCCAAACTGATTAAGTATAGCTTTTATTAGTTTGCATAATAAATTTAATTGATAATTAATATTTCTAAGCCATGAGCTTATTTTTTACAGCTATATGTCATCCTGACTGCAAAAACAATGGTAAATGTATTAAGCCTAACATCTGTGAATGTCCCCCAGGACATGATGGAGCAACCTGTGATGAAGGTGATAATTCAAATTAAAAATCAAATAATAAAACCAAAATAATGCAATCTTTTAAAAATGTTTTAAAGGTAATTCAGTTTTACTGTGTACATATTAATATATTAATATATATGTATTAATGCTGGTGAGGGAGCCTAAGTTTTGTTAATGTTTATTAAAAATAATTTATTGAAGATTTAAAAAATTTAAATTTGCCAAATCAGAGAGTCAAAAAGCAATAGCTCATACATCTTTGGTAAAAGTATCTGCAGAAATATTTTTTTGCTATTTAGTTATATGGAACCATATCCCTATAAATATTTTAGCTTCAAACAAAGGATATCTGCCTATTGAATAATTTCTCAAACATGGATCCAAGGAACTGCTATTATCTAATAATTAGAAGGTATCAGGTAGTAAAAAGAAACCTAAAAAATCATTTCTTAAAACATGTTTATAGCCATATAATTTCATTGCCGTGGCTGAAATCTTAAATGGAGAGTTTAGGAAATAGCATTCCTAAAATGGATAATACTTTAAAGAAAAAAATTTGTTATTTTTTAAGTAATATTTTTAAAGAATACATATTAGTGGACTGTACATATATAATTATTAATAAACTGAAAGCCATGTTGTGTTTTCATGGCAAGGCAAGGCACAAATTAACAAATTACAGTAAACACAGAATGAACTAACTAATGTCCTAGTGGCGTGGATACGACAAATTTATAGTCTTCAGGTCTCAGACCTCTTTACTTTCAAGTTTGAGCTAGTCAGTTGCTGTCAAGCGTGAATGAGACTGCAGTAGACCATCTACAAGTACAGTCAGCACTTGGCATTAAGTAATGGTATTATTGTTATAAGACACGTTATAGAAAGTGCAGGAAAAAATATGATCTTTATTTTTTATTAGGTCACATCCCTTGTGAGCCCAAATAGAGGGAAGGGAAGATGGTATACATATTGAAAGCCACTGAATAAATTAGGCAGAATATGGTTAAAATAAGGATAAGGAGCATATACTGTGTATTCTATAGGATTTCAAAAGAGGAAGATAGACACTGAGCTGAAAACAACATGAAAGGTTAACTGTTAATAAGCAAGACTTAAAATGTGAGGCTGTGTGTGTGTGCTTAGTTGCTCAGTCGTGTCCAACTCTTGCAACCCCATAGACTATAGCCTGCCAGGCTCCATGGGATTCTCCATGCAAGAATATTGGAGTGGGTCACCATTTCCTTCTCCAGCAGATCTTCCTGACCCAGGAATCAAACCCAGGTCTCCTGCATTGCAGGCAGACTCTTTACTGACTGAGCTATGAGGGAAGCCCAAAATGTGAGGCTGGAGATGATTAAATATATCTTTCAATTTCCTTCATCCTTTATATGCCATGAGCTCTTTCTATATACAAAGTAAAGCCAGATTACTTGGCTCATTTCGGAGTTTGATAGAAGATCCATCTGAGACCTGGAGAATCTCATAAATATATACATGTCTGGGTATTCTCCTAAACCTCCTTTTCTTAAAATGGGATTAGGGGTGGCACAATGAAGTCCATGTTTTATGCCATTTCTCTGTATTTAATTATATATACTTTTTTATATAGATGTAGTATTTATCCCTACATTCAAATTTTATAGAGTATATGAGTACTGCCCATTATAAAAAGGTCTTTTATTCTTTTTAAGTGTTAAATTCCTAACCACAGGTATTTATTGTGGTGTTTTTGTAATGAAAATAAATTTTTTCCTAATTAATAGAAATAATCTTAAATTGAATAAGGATTGTTGTTCAGTTGCTCAGTCATGTCTGACACTTTGTGACCCCACGGACTGTAACCCACCAGGCTCCTCTGTCCATGGGAGTCTCCAGGCAAGAATATTGGAGTGGTTTGCCATTTCCTTCTCCAGTGTAAGGATTAGAAAGCAGAAAACTTAAGATCATTTCTCCATTATAAAAAGTACCAATAAAAGAGAAGAGAGACTTGGGGTGCCTAGAGCGACATCTCAGTAGCAGTGAGCACCCAGCATCCAGACCTTGGTTTCTAAATACCATTCTCCAATAAAAGGAACCAGAAGAAAAAAAAAAAAAAGAGGAAAGGGGGCTTTTACAATACAAATGCTGAAAATGTTCTCTTGTCCAAATTCTAAATCAAAACTTTCTTAAAACTGTTTGTCAAGGAGAAATATAAACCTTAAAGGTATTCTCTACAAATAATAAGACTTTAGCAATTTGAGTGAGTAAACTTAATTTATTGCAATTATTACTCACAAACTAGTAATTTTTGTATTGCACCTGATTCATGGGAAAACTTTTTAAATAAGAGCTAAAAGTCTGTTGCTGTCTGAATGTGTGCATCTGTTATAGATATGGTAATTTTATGCCTCTGAATGTCAATGCCAAAATTAATTTTTTAAGAAACCTCTAACTGGCTAAAACAACCAAGATAAAATAAAAATTCTCAAAAATATAAACTAATCCCCCAAATTTTCAAGCTCACACGATCTAGGATTCAGTTCAGTTCAGTTCAGCTCAGTCGCTCAGTCGTGTCCGACTCTGCGACCCCATGAATCGCAGCACGCCAGGCCTCCCTATCCATCACCAACTCCTGGAGTTCACAATCTAGGATTAATCTTTAATAAATAAACACTTGGTTTAATTAAAATAAGCAGGTCTTTAAATTTATAAACATTAAATATAAAACTATTATTTTACTTAAAATTAAATAAGCTCATATTAGCTCTGTTACAAAATTTGTCAGCAAGATGAATAGCTTGGGATGGTGACTGACTTTGTCTAATTGCTCATGAAATTTTCATAAGTGATCTAAACATAATTGTTGGGAACAAGTGACTTACGTAGACCTTAATGGAATAGGACTTTAGAGTCTTGCTGAGTAAGGCAAGTTAAATGACAGGAATTTATTGAATGGCTAGATCATTTGCAAATAAGATAAAATACTGAACATTAATTGCTAAACTGCTAAGTTGCTTCAGTCGTGTCTGACTCTGTGCGACCCCACAGACGGCAGCCCACCAGGCTCCCCCATCCCTGGGATTCTCCAGGCAAGAACACTGGAGTGGGTTGCCACTTCCTTCTCCAATGCATGAAAGTGAAAAGAGAAAGTGAAGTCACTCAGTTGTGTCCGACTCTTCGCAACCCCATGAATTGCAGCCTACCAGGCTCCTCTGCCCATGGAATTTTCCAGGCAAGAGTAATGGAGTGGGTTGCCATTGCCTTCTCCAATTGCTAAACAGTCAAAGTTTATTTATCGATTTTTGTCTTATTATAGAAAATCTGAAGATGTTTGGGTCTTAAAGTAAACATGTTTTAAACCACGTTGAAGAAGATATGTGCTGAGGAACTATATGTTCCTAGAAATTATGAAATATAATCCTAAATTTGCTAATAAAATATACTGGTAGAGCAAAAAAAAAAAAAAAGCCAGAGAAAGGAAACTCAATCGTTAACTAGAAAAGGCTCAGTCTAAAATAATGGATGTTATTCATTTGCTAAAATCTTTCGGTTAATATCGTTTTTATACAAAAAGTGTTACATTATTTTCACCTATAAATCTATTTTAAATCAGCTGAATTTTTCTTGGTGTTTGGAAATTTTCAAAAGGGTAATCTGTCCACACATACCTTATTACCAAAACAGAATAATTGGACATTCACTTTTACAACAAAAGCTAAAATCCATTTAATCATCACTTAAGGAAAATTAAATTTAAAAATTTATAGGCAAGTTTGCCTTTGTATTACTATTTTTAAATAACTGCATTTAGTTATCACATCAGGAAGAAGTATGAAGTAAGAAAAATCCTATAAAAGATACAAACATCAACTTCTGAGCTCCATGGAACAGAACCATATACATAGAAGTTACTAGTACACTGTATTCAGGATTATCCAATAAATTTTCTTGAAAAAGCCGAAGATTTATTGTTAAAAAGATTTTTTCCCAGGCCCTGACAGGAATAAGTCACATATAAAGCTCTGTCTCTATGACCTCAGTAGGTACCCAAAAGTAAACTTTATAAACTTTTTTTTCTAAACATATGACCAATTGTTGAGTTTTTCTAACTTCCACAGGAACAGGTCTTCTTTTGAGCTTGGTTTTGACATATTTTCTTGTTTTTTTCCTAGGTCATTTCACTCTTTGCTTCAGAGTTTGGTGAAACATAAGATTAGATTCGTAATATTTGCACTATCATACTGAAGGCTCCATTGGTTATGAACACTTCACCAATATATTTCCAAGTGTGCTAACCCACTAGCAACTTATGGCTATAAGCATTGTATTTATGATTTAGAAATGATGGTTTTAACAACTTGCAGTTGTGACCTTTTATTTTACTAGCTCATTTCTCTGCCTTATGTCCCCATAGATCACACACACATAATGCAACATATAACATATAATAATTGAATGTGTGATATTCACAGATTGCTGCCATGTGTTCTTTTAGCTATCTGCCAGCCTCCTTGTAAGAATGGTGGTCACTGCCTGAGAAATAATGTGTGCACCTGTCCTGAAGGAGACACTGGTAGGAGATGCCAAAAAAGTAAGACACTACTAAATATGTTTGCCAGCTACAGGTAAAGCAAACATATTAAATAGCAAAACTATTGACATTTAAGGACTAATACTTTATCCCTTTATTTCCAGGTATCTGTGTTCCCATGTGCATTAATGGAGGAAAGTGTGTGGGACCAAGGCTTTGCTCTTGTCCTTCTGGCTGGACAGGGAAACAGTGCAACACATGTAAGGGAAATGCCCTTAAAATGCTAAAGTCCACATGGGAACGTAAAGCAGGACTTCAGACAAAGAGCATGTTCATTGTTTTTTGTTTCCTTGCTTTTATTTTTTCTTATTTAGTCCTAATTTAGAATACAAAAAAAAAAAAAAAAGCCAGAGAAAGGAAACTCAATCGTTAACTAGAAAAGGCTCAGTCTAAAATAATGGATGTTATTCATTTGCTAAAATCTTTCGGTTAATATCGTTTTTATACAAAAAGTGTTACATTATTTTCACCTATAAATCTATTTTAAATCAGCTGAATTTTTCTTGGTGTTTGGAAATTTTCAAAAGGGTAATCTGTCCACACATACCTTATTACCAAAACAGAATAATTGGACATTCACTTTTACAACAAAAGCTAAAATCCATTTAATCATCACTTAAGGAAAATTAAATTTAAAAATTTATAGGCAAGTTTGCCTTTGTATTACTATTTTTAAATAACTGCATTTAGTTATCACATCAGGAAGAAGTATGAAGTAAGAAAAATCCTATAAAAGATACAAACATCAACTTCTGAGCTCCATGGAACAGAACCATATACATAGAAGTTACTAGTACACTGTATTCAGGATTATCCAATAATTTTTCTTGAAAAAGCCGAAGATTTATTGTTAAAAAGATTTTTTCCCAGGCCCTGACAGGAATAAGTCACATATAAAGCTCTGTCTCTATGACCTCAGTAGGTACCCAAAAGTAAACTTTATAAACTTTTTTTTCTAAACATATGACCAATTGTTGAGTTTTTCTAACTTCCACAGGAACAGGTCTTCTTTTGAGCTTGGTTTTGACATATTTTCTTGTTTTTTTCCTAGGTCATTTCACTCTTTGCTTCAGAGTTTGGTGAAACATAAGATTAGATTCGTAATATTTGCACTATCATACTGAAGGCTCCATTGGTTATGAACACTTCACCAATATATTTCCAAGTGTGCTAACCCACTAGCAACTTATGGCTATAAGCATTGTATTTATGATTTAGAAATGATGGTTTTAACAACTTGCAGTTGTGACCTTTTATTTTACTAGCTCATTTCTCTGCCTTATGTCCCCATAGATCACACACACATAATGCAACATATAACATATAATAATTGAATGTGTGATATTCACAGATTGCTGCCATGTGTTCTTTTAGCTATCTGCCAGCCTCCTTGTAAGAATGGTGGTCACTGCCTGAGAAATAATGTGTGCACCTGTCCTGAAGGAGACACTGGTAGGAGATGCCAAAAAAGTAAGACACTACTAAATATGTTTGCCAGCTACAGGTAAAGCAAACATATTAAATAGCAAAACTATTGACATTTAAGGACTAATACTTTATCCCTTTATTTCCAGGTATCTGTGTTCCCATGTGCATTAATGGAGGAAAGTGTGTGGGACCAAGGCTTTGCTCTTGTCCTTCTGGCTGGACAGGGAAACAGTGCAACACATGTAAGGGAAATGCCCTTAAAATGCTAAAGTCCACATGGGAACGTAAAGCAGGACTTCAGACAAAGAGCATGTTCATTGTTTTTTGTTTCCTTGCTTTTATTTTTTCTTATTTAGTCCTAATTTAGAATATATCTTTTTTTTTTTTTTTTTCAGAATTTATCTTTTTTATTTCAATCTTCTTCCATTTCCCTGTGCAAAGCAATCCTCCTTCCATTGGTTTTTTACTGGACTTGCCTAAACTTCTAAATCAAAAAGGTCCTAATTTCCTTACAAAAGTTGTATGAGCTTTCCTAGGAAATTCGCAATTAGCATCAGTTGCATCAGTGTTTCAACTTTAAAACTGTTTTGCATAAATGTCTCTTGGAATGTCAACATCAAACAAACTTTTCTGCCTTATATCGAAATAAATCACTTAATTAAAAAATATATATATCTTTTTAAAATAGAGTAAAATTCTAGTTCCTCTGAACTCTTTCTTTCTAATTAGCAGAGGTACAGGGTATCCTGTATTTTCCAGTCTATGCAATACAGTTGCCAGGATAAATGACATGTATTTAAGTCTTGTCTCAGTTATAAGTAGGAGTCAGGGGAAGTTTTTTAAAAAAATTACTGATTTCTTGGCCCCGTCTCAGACCAGTTCAGAACCTCCTGAGAGGTTTTATTGCTTTCAATCTAGTTTTTGAGACGACGGCAGTTCTCATTCAAATGTTTCATTTTTCCCATAAAAGTCTAACAATGGGAAAAAGTTAAGGGGAAAAATTCTTTAATCATTGATTTTTAACTCAATTTTATGTTTTCTCAAGTTTCTCATTTTTCTTTAATGAAAATTGTTGTGGCTTATGGTAGTATTTGACTAGTAAATTAAGTTTTAAATTTATATTTTCATTTGTAGCAATCTGCTTTCAGAAATTTAAAAATGGTGGTGACTGTATTGCTCCCAGCATATGCCATTGTCCTACCACATGGGCAGGAGCACAGTGTCAAATACGTAAGCCTACAGAACTCACTATCTACCCTATGTTCCGAATTTGAATCTATTATAATTATTAAATAAAGTATAGCTTTAAGAGAAATAGATATAGACAAATAAATCCCAGTATGCTGATCCATTAAAGTTTTAGAAATGGAGGGATGTCTTATCCATTTCTATACCTATTTAAAAAGGAATATATGGTATGTTATATTAATGTTTTGTGTAACTTAGAAAGACTCAAAGTACATTCTGTGGGGTGTCAGTGAATTCCTCTTAGGTGGACTTAAGAATTTTTTTTTTCATTTTAAAAGATCTTTCTTTTTCTTCCAGTTTTATTGCAATATAATTGACATTCTGCACTGTATAAGGTGTACAACATAATGATTTTACTTACATACATCATGAAATGATTACCACAATGTTTAGTGAATATTCATCTCATATACATACAACATTAAAGAATTTTTTTAAAAAGTATCTTTCCCTTGTGATGAGAACTTTTACTCTCTTATAAGCTTTTGTATATAATGCACAATGCTGTTAATTATATTTATCATGTTGTACATTTCATCCCCAGTACTTATTTAACTAGAAGTTTGTGGCTTTTGACTGCTTTCCTCCAAGGGGGAATTAGATGGAGAAGGTTTTAATATATAGTTTAAATGTTTTTCTACATTATAGG
>SJYT01014202.1:0-33632 GCA_006410635.1 Cephalophus harveyi
CCGTTCCTAAAATGCTTGATTTTTGCCCCAGGAAATATTTTAACTACAGTAATCTGGGTATCGGGTATCTGATATCTGGTTATGACTCAAATAATCATTTCACTGATTTTTTAAACTGACTTTTTACTATAAGGTATACTTACCTGAAACTAGAAAATTTAGAAATTATTTTAACTCTATGACACATGAATTATGCATATTGTATGCAAATTTCAAGGCAAAACATCACAAAGAGGAGTAAGTGAATTACTTAAATAATTTGCTACTTCTTCTTACCCTGTCTATGAAGTCAGTAGAAAAATGAATATATGAAACTTTTTAAAGGTTCATTTGAATGAGCAAACAGGGTAATGAGAGAATAATCTAGCACTAAACTCATTCAGTGGATGGTTGTCAGAGTCACCTTCATGATTTTGCTAGCATTTCATAGTCTTTAAATGTTGTGAGTACTAAGCAAAAAGTCACCTTATGTTCAGAAGGAAGTCAAATGGCTTTCATTAACAAAGCTGTAAATACCGTATAACCACCCTGAAGCAAAAATGCATAGCTGAGAGGTCAAGAATTCAGGGAGGAAAAACCAAGATCAAATTCCAACTCCACCACTTGCTCTTCAAGGGAAACTGGACAAGATTCCTCACTTCTCTGCTGCTGCTGCTGCTGCTAAGTCGCTTCAGTCGTGTCCGACTCTGTGCGACCCCACAGATGGCAGCCCATTGGGCTCCGCCATCCCTGGGATTCTCCAGGCAAGAACACTGGAGTGGGTTGCCATTTCCTTCTCCGATGCATGAAAGTGAAAAGTGAAAGTGAAGTCGCTCAGTCGTGTCTGACTCAGCAACCCCATGGACTGCAGCCCACCAGGCTCCTCCGTCCATGGGAGTTTCCAGGCAAGAGTACTGGAGTGGGATGCCATTGCCTTCTCCCCTCACTTCTCTAAGATTCATAAATGGTTAATGTTTGGGGAAAGAATACCTACACTGCTGATTGGTACTACATTTAATAAGATGATAGCTATGTTAGGTAGGTAGAATAGGAAAAAGGAGTCCAAAATGGTGGTGGCTAAAAGACAAGGAAGGGAAAAGCCTGCGAAAATAGAACAAAAGAAGGTCCGAGGACCGGAGTGAGGACCTCAGGTAAAACAAACAACGCTCTTGGCTGGCCCAATTTACATAGGACAGGCCCAGGGAGAGAGAAACATATAAACAGAGGAGCCAAAGCTCTCTCTCTCTCTCCAGCGCACTGGGGCGCTCTTCTCCTCATGTCTTTGGATCCACGTGCCCTCACGCCTCGAAGATAGGTTTTCCTGCTATCTTCTAAACAAAATAGAGCTGTAACACTCATCTGTCTAAGAGCTATAACATGGTCCATTCGAGACCTGAGAGCTATGACATGGTCTATCCAAGACCTGAGAGCTGTGACATGCCGAGGGGGCTTTAATGTCCGTCACTCCAAATCTTTGTTGTGATGAGACAAAGAACTGAGGAACATACACTCGCGTGACTGATAGAAAGGCCTAGCACAGGGCCTGACACATCATCAGGATTCAAAAATTCAGCTGACACTGACAAACTTGTAGAACTTGAGTCTCAGTTTCCCAGGGCTGAGGAGTCCCCTTTCTTCCTTTTCATCCTGTGTCATCCTCAATATTCCAACATTGTCTGGAACAAAATGCAGACCATTTCCTTATATCACACTAACTGGTTTATTTCAGGCATCAAACTTACAACCTTGACTTTGTTGTTATCATCTCAGCGTAACCAGCTCTCTTTATTAGACCTTATTTCAAAGTGTCAGCATGTAAGAGAAATGCAGTACATGGTGCATTTGGTCATTATAGGTCACTGGAAAACCACATTTTTTCTGTAATTCTATTCTATATTTCCATTAGTACTATTTGGCACATAGGAAAAGCTTACCAGCTTACTAAGTAATGGAATGGACCATATTCATGTTAGTCTGACTTCATCTAAAGCAAATGAAACCATCAATGTTTACATACTTATCAGGTCTGATCCAAGTACCTCATTCCTTTCCATTAATATAAAAGGTTAATGGTCAACCATTAATGAATGCTTACTCAATTCCAAGAACTATGTGAAACTCTTTCATGGACTATTTCACTTAATTCTCCAACAATCCTAGACAGTAGCTACTGACATCCTTATAACCAGAAAGTGAGACTCAGACAGGTTAAGCAATGTATTAAAGGCCATGCAGCTAGTAAGAGATTATTAGCAAATATTAATACATCCAAGGGCATTCACATCAGTAAAAATTAATTCTAATGGGGTCAGAACTGAACACCAACTAAATGTTATTCTTTTACTTTAGGGTCATCTGGACACTGCCTAGCAAGTTCATTCTTTCATTTACTTCTGTATGTATTTACTGACTTTAGATTCATT
This sequence comes from Cephalophus harveyi, assembly GCA_006410635.1. Taxonomy (NCBI): domain Eukaryota; kingdom Metazoa; phylum Chordata; class Mammalia; order Artiodactyla; family Bovidae; genus Cephalophus; species Cephalophus harveyi. The sequence continues at coordinate 2,403 of SJYT01014202.1, forward strand.
TAGATAACTAAGATTAAACTTTGGGCAAGTATCTTACATCCCCTAGCATCAATTTCCTCATCTTTAAGATGAGAATATCAAATATTTTGAAGACTAAATAGCATGATGTATGTGAAGCACTTACAGCAGGAACTGGCACATAGTAAGTGCCTAAACAATGTTTGCTGCTGCTGCTGCTGCTAAGTCGCTTCAGTCGTGTCTGACTCTGTGCGACCCCATAGACGACAGCCCACCAGGCTCCCCCATCCCTGGGATTCTCGAGGCAAGAACACTGGAGTGGGTTGCCATTTCCTTCTCCAATGCATGAAAGTGAAAAGTGAAAGTGAAGTCGCTCAGCCGTGTCCGACTCTCAGCAACCCCATGGACTGCAGCCTACTAGGCTCCTCCATCCATGGGATTTTCCAGGCAAGAGTACTGGAGTGGGGTGCCATTGCCTTCTCCGAAGCAATGTTCGCTAGCTATCATTAAATGAAAGCATATTTTAAGACATACCACGTAGAAAAGGAAATCATGACACCACTGAGTTGAACTGTGACTTTATCATCACCTCTAGAAACAAATTCTAGGTTTTCTCAGACAGAGATTTTTTTTCTTATTAGAATATAGAAAAGGTTTCTAATCACCAAGACTTTTAAAAAACTGCTACAATATGGGGGTCTACTCTCTGCTGTTATAAGTGTACAAACAGCATGATTCCCTCCATCATGATTGTCATTGCGAGGGAGATGGCTCGCTGTCTTATACATTTCTTTCCTACTGTAAGACACCGAATTTGAATTAAATCTTCTGTAGAATGAGCACAAAAGAATCATGCTAGCTTGACCTCAGAAGACAAGATGAGGAGAATTGAAGGCAGTTTTCTGAAGCACTGCAAAGATAAGGGATTCCTCAGCCTGAGAAGACTCATATGGCTAGAGGCCAAAACAAAAAGTGCTGGATTATTTTGCTTGGTTCCTGGAAACCAAAGGCAAATCTAACCAACAATCAATATTTATCATACCTAGCATTATGAAAAGCTCCAGACACGGCACTGGAAATAGAATATGATATTGTTAAGGATGACAGTGACCATGAGCCTGTGTTTTTAATCTCAGGATCTGGGCTGTGTCCTCTGAGGCCTGAACTCACATTTGCTCAAAGATATCACTCTGGGGTTCCTCTCCCAGACAGGGAAGCACATGCTTTGAAGAGTCACAGCATTTAATTCTGCAGACAGTTACTGTAAGGTTGGTGATATTATTCCCCCCCCCCGCCCCAAATGGTTCCTTTGCAAAATATAGATCAGAAGAGTGAGAGTAACAAGTAACAGAGGAGCCTCTAGACCAAATATTTTTAAAGTTTGTACCCAAGCTCCTGAAAAAAAAGTACATCAAATCCAAATTTTAAAAATCTGAAAAATACCTGGCCTTGTCAGAATTTTAAAATAAATTGTCATTTTAAAAACTACTTTTCAGTTCCTTGCAGATGAATGTTAACTTGGTTACCAATCAAAAGCTTTTTTATGCATTTAGTCCCAAACTGTCCTGCTGCCTACAAAATCTGCAATAAAGCAATTAGAAACCGTAGAGTAAACAAAATGTGTTCAGTAGGCTGGCAGGCTCAGGAAGCAGATCAGAAATGTTCACACACTGTCAGGGTGTTTTCTGGCTTTTTCTCTGTTTTATTCATTTATACTCATGTGTGGACAAGGGGGATGAAAACACTTTGCTAAGAATGAAACCCTGAGATTTATATGTAATTTCTAAGCTTATCCTTGGGAAAGAAGCCACAATCTGTTTTCAGACAAGAGTAAAACACTCGCAATTCCCTTTGAAAAACAACGTCCAATCTTCCTTTAAATTGAGATGCCAGAGCAACTAGATTGCGATTTAAATCAGAGGACAAAATTAGCCCAGGTACACTAGGGTGGAAGGAGAGGCAGAACAGACACTGGTAAATAGCCTATGAATTCAAAATGTAGAGCCTTCTTCCTGCCCCGAGCCAGGTTTGACTTCCAACAAATTAGAGAAATAAACTGGCAGTTCACCTACAATTCCCGGGTAAACAAACATATTTCACCAGCTATTTCATGACCATCTTTTGAGCTGAGCCTTTTTAAATTCCATAAAGGACTGGGCTGTAACGGTAACTCTTGGAGTTCACAATAACCCTTGGCAGGGCTCTAATGAAAAACAAAAATCTCCACCTAATTCCAACAATTTGCCATAGTAACGGAAGCCTTCATATTATTGACACTACCATGGCCTGAGGAAGAGTTAGAACCTCAGTGAGGGGCAAAGGCTGACAACAGAAAATAAAATATTGCAACTCTTGAGATTCCACTTTCAAGTTGGATTCAAAAAGCACAAATTTGGACCAATATCAACCTCAAGGATGGACTTGGCCAAACAGCTTCATATGTAGCAGAAAGGACCTGATCAATCTGGTTGAACAGGGGTTTGGCCAGCTAAGACTTCTTTTTGTTATTGGTAATGGATCCATTCAACGGTGGTTCTTATAAACTGGATTAAGTGTTTCACCTCCACATTCCCATAAAAGTCAGTACCCCTGGGGATTAATCATGATCCCAGATTCACCTACTCTTCTCTTTGGCTTCTGTAACCAGCTGAGATCTCTACTGGCAGAAAATTGAGGGTTTAGTAGGGAGGGATGGAACACATTCTGATGGGAGGAATTTCTACTCCACAGAGGTGCCTTTATCTCTGCAAATATCTCCCCCTGGCAGGTTGGCTGGAACCAGGCCTGTCTCTCCAAGGCAAAGGCATTTCAGGACTCAGCCCAAGGTGGCACCTATTTAGTCCAGTAGTTTGCCAACAATAGAGCTCACAATCGGCGGAGCAGGGCTTGTGTGGTCTCCTCACCCCCAACTCCTTTCCCAGTGAAAGGCACTGATCCCAGGTGAGGGCACATAGCCAGAGACAAGAGAGAGAGTCTTCTAGAAAATAATTTTTGCAAAGGTTCAGGTAGTGATAAGGAATGGAGGATAAGAGATGATTTGCATGAATCTAACACTGTAGCATTAAATTCTGTCCAAGTGGGCTTTTGTTAAAAAAAAAGCATTCCAAATGCTGGGAAACGATAATCAATTGAAAGCAAAGTGGTCCTTCCTTACAGAAGAGTTTCAAATTCAACATCTTTTTGATGAAAGAGATGGGTTGGGAGGTAGGAAAGTGAGTTTCTAAGAGACACAGCAGATCACAAATGTGCTGATCCAACACTGTCAATGACATCTCATCCCAGATGGCAAGTGAAGGAGACACTGGGATTTAAGGCATCTAGATACTTGCTAACAGAATATGAAGACATTGCGGGGGGTGGGGTGGGGAAACTAAACAAGAATCCTTAAAATGCACTGTTTAAAAGGCATATAGATCTAAAAGTAATCTAAGGAACAAGTTCAAAAATAATAAGCATCTAAACCTCAGAATAATGAGAACCTCCAAATGCAGAGAATGGGGATGCTTACCAAATTCAAATCTGTTCAGAGACTTTATTCCAGGGCATGAGGCTGAGCTGCTGTAATGTACACAAGTGGGGTGTAAAGTCAATGGGATTACATTTTCCTAATTATTTTCTGCTTGAGCTTTACAGCACACACACAAAATGAGATCAGCCGGGACTTGCCTCTCTAACAAATCACTCAGATTTAAACATTGCTCACATAAACAAAGGGGGTGGGGTGGGGGGAGAGAGGCACAAGGCTGGGAAAAGACAGAGAAGGGCTTCTTCAATCACAGTTGCAAGGAACAAAAACCTGGAGGGGGAAAAGAGTTGTTGGACCGCCACCAAATCGCCCCCACTGGAGACGAGAGCCCATCTGCTGAGCTCGGCAACTTCACTTTAACTACCATTCAGCTCGCGTCTCTGCAGAGATCTGTCTGCAGAACTGGCAGATGGACCCCTGCTTCCCTGAGTCGCTGTGTTATTTGTTTAATAAATTTAATTAATATCCATACTGCCTTGGATTTCTCCCAGAAAGGAGGCCGAAGTGCTCTCTTTCCCGATAGCTACATGATGAGTGATTTCCCAGAAAAGAGCAGATAACGGTGCCCCGGGGCCACCGAAAAATTAAAAGTACCATGCGCTTACATTTCTTTGCATGTATTCCTATTTTTTGCAATGCACTAATAGCTTTGGTGGATATTTTAACTTTATCAAAGTATGCAGTTCTTAAAGAAGGCAGATTACCTCTTCTTTCAGATCAGTTATATTTGTTGGAATGTTTTTTTACAGAATTCAATTCAACCACATCACTCAACCCCAAAATGGTGAGTCATGAATGTTAAGGAGGTTCTATTTGGCAAGCAGCTAGCTCCACAACCATTGTTAACAAATTGGAATTTTTCTTTAATCATATTGAACTTGAATGATTTCCTAAGCTGGAAAATGTGGCACTGCAGAATGGAGAATAGAAAGGGTCTTGAACCAAATCAAGACAGTAACGTACTCTCTCTTCACTAAGTGCAGTGCCAAGCTCTTGTTGACAGAGTTCCTGCCATCAACAGGTATGAATTAAAACAGTGCTTCCCTTGCCTTATTATTCAATGTCATCCTATCTTTCTTGGCAGCATATTTCATCTTAACCTAGAATTCCCAGAGTGTGTGCCCCTTGAGGATAAAACAGTCTAGGAAACATTATGTCAAAGAAGGTTAAACAGGCTTCCTTGCTGCAGGACTTCTCAGAGCCTTTCATGTGCTAACAGGTACTGTGAATATTCCCATAGAGGAGGATGGGGTTCAATATAAAAGGCACCATTTCCCAAAACCCAGGCCTGTCTGGTTCATCACTATATCCCAGGGCTTAATGTAGGGCTTGGCAGATAGTAGGTACTCATTAGTACTTGTTGAATGAATGAATCAAAGGAATGAGTGAATGAATGAGCAAAGTAAATCCATAGTGGTTTTGCTTAGAGATAACGCTTGGGTACCTGAACCTGACACTGACAGGAGTTAAAGAACAAATGAACAAAATCACCTCAACACTCAGGGAGAATTGAAGAAATTGAAGAATTGAAAAAACCTGGAGGGGGAAAAGAGTTGTTGGACCGCCACCAAATCGCCCCCACTGGAGACGAGAGCCCATCTGCTGAGCTCGGCAACTTCACTTTAACTACCATTCAGCTCGTGTCTCTGCAGAGATCTGTCTGCAGAACTGGCAGATGGACCCCTGCTTCCCTGAGTCGCTGTGTTATTTGTTTAATAAATTTAATTAATATCCATACTGCCTTGGATTTCTCCCAGAAAGGAGGCCGAAGTGCTCTCTTTCCCGATAGCTACATGATGAGTGATTTCCCAGAAAAGAGCAGATAACGGTGCCCCGGGGCCACCGAAAAATTAAAAGTACCATGCGCTTACATTTCTTTGCATGTATTCCTATTTTTTGCAATGCACTAATAGCTTTGGTGGATATTTTAACTTTATCAAAGTATGCAGTTCTTAAAGAAGGCAGATTACCTCTTCTTTCAGATCAGTTATATTTGTTGGAATGTTTTTTTACAGAATCCAATTCAACCACATCACTCAACCCCAAAATGGTGAGTCATGAATGTTAAGGAGGTTCTATTTGGCAAGCAGCTAGCTCCACAACCATTGTTAACAAATTGGAATTTTTCTTTAATCATATTGAACTTGAATGATTTCCTAAGCTGGAAAATGTGGCACTGCAGAATGGAGAATAGAAAGGGTCTTGAACCAAATCAAGACAGTAACGTACTCTCTCTTCACTAAGTGCAGTGCCAAGCTCTTGTTGACAGAGTTCCTGCCATCAACAGGTATGAATTAAAACAGTGCTTCCCTTGCCTTATTATTCAATGTCATCCTATCTTTCTTGGCAGCATATTTCATCTTAACCTAGAATTCCCAGAGTGTGTGCCCCTTGAGGATAAAACAGTCTAGGAAACATTATGTCAAAGAAGGTTAAACAGGCTTCCTTGCTGCAGGACTTCTCAGAGCCTTTCATGTGCTAACAGGTACTGTGAATATTCCCATAGAGGAGGATGGGGTTCAATATAAAAGGCACCATTTCCCAAAACCCAGGCCTGTCTGGTTCATCACTATATCCCAGGGCTTAATGTAGGGCTTGGCAGATAGTAGGTACTCATTAGTACTTGTTGAATGAATGAATCAAAGGAATGAGTGAATGAATGAGCAAAGTAAATCCATAGTGGTTTTGCTTAGAGATAACGCTTGGGTACCTGAACCTGACACTGACAGGAGTTAAAGAACAAATGAACAAAATTACCTCAACACTCAGGGAGAATTGAAGAAATTGAAGAATTGAAGAAGTGAAGAATTGAATTAAACCAAGCATTGAATTTGGAGGGATTCCGCTTCAAGATGCTACTTTCTTATATTAAGTTTATTCTGCATTTAAACTCTTCTCTACTGTTCAATATTCTAAACAGTCCCCTCTTCCTTTAGATCATGAAAACCTGATCTTGCTGAATTTTGTAAACTTCTCAGCTCCTTGGCAATATCCTAATTTATTTGTGCTTGATATGCTTAATCTCTTCCTAGGAACCGAGTAATGAATTCAGTTCAATCGTAGGCACTGAGCTGGTGATAAGAATAAAAAAATTACTCCTTTCAAGAGAATTATTTCAAGTGCAAAAGCTCGCAAAGGGCAGATTTTGAGAATTTATTAATAATTTCAATGTGAAACTTGTCAAATTGAAATTAAAGTTTTATTTAATAGGAAAAAAACAGTTATTTTAATGTAGGTTACCACTCGTGCACTTTGTCTAAAACAATCCCCTACTGCTCATTTTCCCTCTGTAATTTTCCTGCAACACTCCATCATGTTGATACAACACTGAGTTCACTGTCTTCCTCCTACAATTCCAGACACTTACAACTCTTCTTGCTAATTAGATACTCATGGAGAATACAAAGAACTAGCACTGGCTCTTACATATCCAGAATAATTAGATGACAGAAATCTCTCCTCTAACTCAGCTGGCTACTAATCTCTAAACTTACAGAAAAAAAAAAATCTGCTGTTACCTAGTGATTTCAAGCTGATGATCGCAGTTTTATGTTGAGAAATCTTAGAAGGCTTTGCTAACATTAAAACCTTTAAGAAGAAAAGGAGAAAATTAATCTTAAATAAGCAGAGCATTTTTAAAATTTCCTGCATCAAAATGTTTCTTGAATTGGGAGAATAGATAATCCACAGGTAGAATTAGGTGGGGCTAGTGGTAAATAATATGTCTGCCAGTTCAGGAGATATAAGAGACGTGGGTTCAATCCCTGGGTCAGGAAGATCCCCTGAAGTAGGAAATGGCAGTCTACTCCAGTATTCTTGCCTGGAAAATTCCATGGCCCCAGGAGCCTGACAGGCTACAATCCATGGGGCTGCAAAGAGTTGGACACAACTGAACACACATACACACACACACACAGAATTCAGAAAATATAATGGGCTAGATTTTAGGAAGTAAGGGGAAAAAAGAAGGGGCAGGAAACTTGATATTAATTGCGTGCCTACTTACATGCCAGCCAGAGGGTTCGTACCTTTAAGAGCAATAATCAGGGAGAGCAAACAGTTATGTGACAGATATTATGATAAATCTATATGGATATCTATTCCTGCCAATAGGGACTATTTTATGATTTTAACTCGAGGAAACTGGGGCTCAGAGATCCTAAGCAACATGCCACAGGTCATATGACTAGTAAGTAAAGCCAAGGAGCTCAGTTTTTAACTCTGACGATCTGACTACAGGGCTCATGCTCCCAACCACTGTCCGTCCCCACTTTCTACAAGTTTACCTTATCTCAGAGACTCTATAGAACAATATCAGATCCTCTTGGCCCCTCCAGAGTGGAAAAAGACATGATGAAAATATTTCACCTTAATACTCCAAATATATAGTAATGGCAGAACTGTGTCATAACTGATGTTGATAAAGACAAGCCCTGAACTAAAATCCGTAAACCATCAAAAGCCAAGGTCCCTCTGCACTGGCTTAGCCCTCTTTTCCTCTACCACATTGTCTAGCCTATGTTTCAATGTGATTTTCTCTTGCAGGTGTCATTTTCAGTAGTCTACCTAATGTGATACACTGTAATTCTTTATATTCCCTCCTCAATCTTCTCATCACTTTGGGAGCAGCAATTACTACAGACAGCTCTATTCAACAATAAACACAGACAAAAGACAAATAAGTACCTCTCTACAGTTGTTTGCCTTCTCCCTCAAAGACCTCATTTTCCTTCAAGGCAACATGAGATTTTTGCTTTGTGTGTACATGTTATTTTTTTTTTATGTTTACTGGAGTATAGTTGACTTAAAATGGTGTGTTAGTTTCAGGTGTACAGGCAAAGTGAATCAGTTATACATATACATACATCCACTCTTTTAGATTCTTTGCCCATATAGGCCATTCAGTCAGTTCAGTCGCTCAGTCGTGTCCGACTCTTTGCAACCCCATGAACCATAGCACGCCAGGCCTCCCTGTCCATCGCCAACTCCTGGAGTTCACCCAAACCCATGTCCATTGAGTCGGTGATGCCATCCAACCATCTCATCCTCTTGTCGTCCCCTTCTCCTCCTGCCCTCAATCTTTCCCAGCATCAGGGTCTTTTCAAATGAGTCAGTTCTTCGCACGAGGTGGCCAAAATATTGGAGTTTCAGCTTCAACATCAGTCCTTCCAAAGAACACCCAGGACTGATCTCCTTTATGATGGACTGGGTGGATCTCCTTGCAGTCCAAGGGACTCTCAAGAGTCTTCTCCAACACCACAGTTCAAAAGCATCAATTTTTCGGCACTCAGCCTTCTTCACAGTCCAACTCTCACATCCATACATGACCACTGGAAAAACCATAGCCTTGATTAGACGGACCTTCATTGGCAAAGTAATGTCTCTGCTTTTGAATATGCTATCTAGGTTGGACATAACTTTTCTTCCAAGGAGTAAGCGTCTTTTAATTTCATGGCTGCATCTGCAGTGATCACCATCTGCAGTGATTTTGGAGCCCAGAAAAATAAGGTCAGCCACTGTTTCCACAGTTTCCCCATCTATTTGCCATGAAGTGATGGAACCAGATGCCATGATCTTAGTTTTCTAGAATGTTGAGCTTTAAGCCAACGTTTTCACTCTCCTTTTTCACTTTCATCAACAGGCTCTTTAGTTCTTCTTCACTTTCTGCCATAAGTGTGGTATCATCTGCATATCTGAGGTTATTGATATTTGTCCCAGCAATCTTGATTCCAGCTTGTGCTTCCTCCAGCCCAGCATTTCTCATGAAAGGCCATTACAAAGTATTGAATAGAGTTCCCTGTGTACACTTTAGGTCATTATTAGTTACCTGTTTTATATATAGCAGTGTATACATGTCAATTCCAGAAAAATTTCATGAATATTCTGGCTATCTACTACTTATAATATAGGAGATGCAAGAGATGCAGGCTTGATCCCAGGGTTGGGAAGATCCCCTGGAGTAGGAAATGGCACCCCACTCCAGTATCCTTGCCTGAAAAATTCCATGAACAAGAGGAACCTGATGGGCTGCAGTCCATGGGGTTGCAAAGAGTCAGACACGACTGACTGACTGACCACACACACATACACACACATCACTTATAAATATTAATAAGCATGCATTAAGCACTTTCTGAGTGCCGCCACTACTAGGTGCTGGATAGGATACACTCTGTTATCCCTACTTCACATAAATACTGTATTATTTATTTATTTGTATTTTAACAAATGACCCCCCAAACTTCAAAGCTTAAAAAAATAAACATTTATTCTCTCACTGTTTCTGTGGGTAAGGAATTTGGACACAGCTTAGTTGGATGTCTCTGGCTTAAATTCTCTCATGAAACTGCAGCCCAACTGTCAGGCAGGGATGCAACCTCATCTGAAGGCTCAAGCCAAGTGGGGAAGGATCTACATTGAAGCTCATTTGCATGGTTGTCAGCAATATCTATTTCCTCAAGAGCAGTTAGATTGAAGGCATCAATTCCTTGCTGGCTGTTAGCCAAAGACCACCCTCAGTTCCGTGCTACATGGTTCCTCTTTATACGGCAGCTCCCATTGTAGCATCTGACTTCCCTCAGAGAGAGATAGACCAAGATAGAAACCACACTATTTATGTCACTTACTCTCCAAAGTGGGCTTTCCTTGAGGCTCAGATGGTAAAGAATGAGCCTGAAATGTGGGAGACCTGGGTTTGATCCCTGGGTTGGGAAGGGAACGGCTAACCACTCCAGCGTTCTGGCCTGGAGAATTCCATGGACTGCATAGTCTACGGGGTCACAAAGAGTCGGCCGTCACACCAGCTTTGCCATATTCTATGTGCTATAAATGAGTGTAGGGCCAGCCTACATTCAAGGACAAGGGATTACACAAGGGTTTAAAAACCAGGAATCAGGGACCACTGGGGGGTACTCTTAAAGGCTGCCTACCTACTTCCACTGTTGAATTTTTGTTCCCCTAAAGGGCACATACATGAAATCTATAAAATAAATAAAATCTATATGAAATGAAATCTATTTCATCTAAATGAAATCTATAAAATAATTCTTATTTCCCAACATTTCTGTTTTAAAGCTAAATTAACACATTTAGGAAAAGTCATTCAACAAGTATTTATGGACTGGCTAACGTGCCTAATACGACCAGATATGAAAGATGCTGGGAAAGACTGAAGGCAGAAGGAGAAGGGGATGACAGAGAATGAGGTAGTTGGATGGCATTACCAACTCAATGGACATGAGTTTGAGCATGTTCCAGGAGTTGGTGATGGACAGGGAAGCCTGGTGTGCTACACAGTCCATGGGGTCACAGAGTCAGACATGACTGAGTGACTCAACTGAACTGAATATGACCAGACACTGTTATAGAACAAAAGAAACAACTAAAACTGTGTTGTAAAAACTCACCAAGACCACTCCCTCCCCGCTGCCACCACCCACCCCAGGCAGAAACACGGGAGAATAAAGATTAAGACAACCATTGTTCTTTTTTAATTAAAACCACCTCAGCATTTACTGTTATAGACTATTTTAAGAATGTCTTCTGAAGCTAGAGCAGTGACAAGCAAAACTTGCCCACAGATATAAAATACATTCTCTAACATCAGCTTTAATAACAAGAATAGTGCCATTTCCACCCCCATATGCCTTCCTCTTCTGTCTTATAGCTCAACTGATCAGAATTTGGGAGAGGAAGAGGGGTATTATTTACTGATTCCATTCATAATTCAATATACATTAAGTAGGGGCCATCAACAGCAAATGGTACAAACCAGACACCTTGTCGTTGATGCTAAGAAAACACTTTAGGTTCTCCAGAATTTTAAGTGTCTCAAGGAGAAGAAAATGAGAAGGGTGAACGAAACACATTCCATTTTTTTTTTTAAAGAAAGGTGTATATGTTTATTTTTGGCAGTGCTGCACAGCATGTAGGTTCTTAGTTCCCCAACCAGGGATCAAACCTGTACCCCCTGCAGTAGCATGGAGTCTTAACCACTGGGCCAGGAACATATTCTTAATTGAAAGAAAATTTACCAAAAAGAAACTGAGAAATAATCTATACAGGAAAATAACATGAAAAAGAATGGATCTATGTATATGTATAACTGAGTCACTTTGCTGTACACCTTAAACTAACACATTGTAAATCAACTATACTCCAATATAAAATAATAATGTTTTAAAAAGGAAGTGAGAAAATACAGAATTACCTGAATTTACCTTGAGTTGGCAAGACTCCTCCCCTCGCCCCAACACCAATCAAAATAGGAACTCATGAGCTGGCTTAGGTTACACTATAGAGAAATAACATTCCATTTTGCACACCTAAGTTTTTGAAAAAGACCTCTTAAACAAGCAAATAAATAAAATCTGCAATAAGTGCCAAGAAGAAAAGAGGGGGAATGATAGAGGGTAAGTGATGAAGAATTGCTTAGTTGAGAAAGAGCTCTCTAGAGAGGTGATATTTTAGCTGAGACATCATACAGGAGAAGATTCCAGGCTACAAAAAGTAGGACAAGGAGTTCTGCAGGTAGAGAGAGAAACCAAGCAGGGCCCTGTGGGGCTCCTGGGCATGAAAGCCTTTCTGTCCCTCGTTTCTTGTAGGCAAGACTCCAGCTTCCATGACCTTCCCTGAGTTCCAAAGGACAGATCTGAACAGTTGCTAATCAAGGGAGAAGCAGCCAAGAAACCACTTGAGGCAAGATTAAAGGGACCAGAGAAGCACATCAAGATCGGGAGACCAACCACCTGAGACCCCGCATACAACCTAATCTTGTCGGCAACCCCACTCTTGAACCGTTGCTATCAAATTCCTCATTAAGTCCTCCCAGGTTGGAAAGCATAGTTTTTCAGAGCAGGAGCCTGCTATGTCCCCCTTTTCCTGGCAAAGCAATAAAGCTATTCTTTTTGACTCACCCCAAACGCTTGTCTCCAAGATTTGATTCAGCACCACTACACAGAGGCCAAAGTTTCAGCAGCAAGAGGACTGTGTGTTTCCTGATAAGAGGAGGACACTGGCATACCACAGGAATCAAAAGGCCAGCTCTGGATGAAGCAGAGAATGGAATAAAATGAGCCCACACCAGCTACTGTGAGGGAGATGAACAGGGCAGGATGGGCAGATCCGTTCTGAGGCTCCTGGAAGAATTTGGGTAAGAGATGATGGTGGCTCAATTTGGAGTATTGTTAATGGAAACAGAAGTTAGAGGCCAGAAATACTTAGGACGTAAAAACAACCAGTGAGATTGGATAGGAGGGTGAGAAAGAGGTGGAGAGAGAAAATGAGAAAGTGAGAGACAGACCGAAGAAGAAAAATGACTTCTATGCGGACAATTTCCATGTGTCTGGGTTAACAACCCTGTGCTCACACTGTGGTGAGCAGTGTGCTCCGAAGGGACCTACATCTTTGACTTTGAGAAAACAGCTTCCCATTCGCCTCATGAAAAATTCTGAAAAACCCAGTTCTCACTTGTGTGTTTATCCTGTCAGCCACAGGTGAAATCTTCCATTCACTGGGAAGTCAGACAGGAAACAAACTAAAATGCCTCCAGAAAGAGGGCTGAGAAATGAAGAGTATACACAAAATCCAGAAAGTGTTAATTGACTACATATTCCAGCCATTTTATCAGATGAGAAAAGCATGACTCTGAGAAGTTTAGGAGCAGGACCAAGGCTAGAATCCAGTTCTTCTGATTGGTCCAAATACAAATGAAGCAATATGACAAATGGGCACAATGATTACATGTACTTAATAGCCATGTATTCATAATTTCCTATCTTCCATCCTCCAATCCTTGGAGGAAGCAGTATGGCATTTGAATGCAAATTGCAAGGGGATGGGGACAGGTAAAATTTTGCATCAATTTTTTACGAGAGCCTGCTAAACATATGCATAAGCTATGGGACACTAAACTGTAGTGATCTTGTTGCAGGAAGGCGGACCCCTTCCAGGGCCCGAAACTGGGCTCTTGTCTAACACTCGGAAATGAATTGTCCGAGGAGACACATGTGCTGACAAAGCAAGAGATTTTATTGGGAAAGGGCACCCGGGTGGAGAGCAGTAGGGTAAGGGAATCCAGGAGAACTGCTCTGCCGCGTGGCTCACAGTCTCGGGTTTTATGGTGATGAGATTAGTTTCCGGGTGGTCTTTGGCCAATCATTCTAATTTAGAGTCTTTCCTGGTGGTGTCTCAAAGAGTTGGACACGACTGAGCGACTTCACTTTCCTTTCCTGGTGGTGCACGCATCGCTCAGCCAAGATGGATGCTAGCGAGAGGGATTCCGGGAAGTGGGCGGACACACGGCGTCTCCTTTCAACCTTTCCTGAACTCTTCCGGTTGGTGGTGGCTTATTAGTTCCGTATTCCTTATCAGGATCTCCATGCATAAAACAGCTCATGCAAATGGTTACTATGGTGCCTGGCCAGGGTGGGCGGTTTCAATCAGTGTGCTTCCCCTAACAGTCTAAATGTTACTGAAGAAAATGAGGAAAGCATGGAAGGGAGGGAGGGAAGGACAGAGGGAGAGAGGGAGGAAAGAGAAAGTAAAAGATTTTAACCTCAAATTATATTGTAGAAAATGAACAAATTTGGACCCTATATGAACATTGATGTAATGCCTCCTTTTCTGTACTAGGTTATAAATGATATTAAATTTGTGTGAAAACTTTTAATATTTCAATTTCCTAAGTCTAAGAATCTAATTTTATAAACGTTTTTTACATTTTTCTAGTCTTCCAATTCTAGTTCTTTCCCAGTATGAAGAAAAGAATAGATTATCAGTTCAGAAATAGGCAACAAACGGAAAGAAAGATGATAAATGCAAGATATTATGATTTTAGCTCTAGTATTCACTTCCCAAATGACATTTCAGTGCTACAGGCTTCTCACCTCACTCCCCAATTCACTGACATTTACTTTTAACTCTCCTTTACAAACCCATTCTGATACAAATTCAGAGAAAAATCTATGTAAAATAATTCAAATTGTTACTCATCTCACAGTCACATGTTTGACTAAATTCAAGTTCTCAGGAAAAGACAACTTTGAAGTCTTTCATGCAGACTTACCATCTCCAAGCTTTAATAAAAAACATGCTTATGTCAACAGATCCAATTTTACATGAAAAACAAATAGCTTTCATACACATTTACACCCACCAACAGAGAAAACAATCTAGCCTAAAGCTACCCACTTTTCCTAAAATTATGGATATCCTATGCAAGTTGAAAATGTCCGTTTGAAAGCTTTAAAAAGCCAGAATTAATTTTTTTTTTTTTTAAGATAGCCACCAAATCTCTTTTCTCTTAAAAGGAAAGTTAATTCTCTGGGTCTGGGCACACAGCAAATTTGAAGTTTGAAAAGATCAATTGCTTCTCTTTTATATTTCATGCTCTCATACTCAAAATGGCTGGCTCAATTTAGATAACACTTTCCTCCAAACACCCCTCATTGTAAAGCACAATGTGACTGTTTAGAAAGTTATGAGTCATGGAAAAGAGGAGGTTATAAAACCTTTCTCCTCTAAACTAAATAAAATCATTTACTGCCAACCACAGGAGATAAAAGTCAAATCAGTCTTTCTGCAAGTCAGTGAATCAGTTCTATAACCTCCCACAAGATTCTTCTCAAGTAATTTGCAAAAGAATTAGCACAGCCTTTGCCAAAGAAGTTGAAAAAACATCCCACTGTGTTTCTGTAATTCACTGATGAATTTATGAGCATTGATAATTTTCTTGTCGCTTTTCCAATTCAGTTTTGTATGTAAGTGATATCGTGCAGTTTAAATAATAAACCTTAATCAAGTAATGAAACAAGGCAACCCCTGGCCTTTTATTATGTCATAAACAATTCAATCCCACCACATACCCATCCTATTTCAGGACCAATCCACAGCCAAGGGATTCATGGCTCTCCAATCATGTCTGACTGGGGAGAAAAGAGAAAGGGACAGGATGAAAGGTCGAAGCCTACTTGCCTTTCGCCAGTATGTTCGTCTTATGCCAAAAAAAGCAAAAGGGTTTTAAAAATATTTTCATGTTAATAATCTACTTACAGGGACCCAAGAGTCCGTGATTCTTCTTAATATAAAGACATAAATACTACTGCTAGTTAGTGCTAGGTGAGTGCCTCTTCCACATACGCTTTTATTATTTACTTGGCTGGTTTTCCACTCAAGGGCTAGCGCCCATCAATCCTACCCCAACCCTTACCTGCAGCCCCATTTCACCCTATCTCCCAGTCCGCTGCTGGGACTCAAGGCGGTGCGCACTGATCTGACTTGTAACATGGCTCTACGAAAGTAGTCCACCAGGTGGCCAATCACGGACCGCCCTCTAGTGACGCCTCTACAGTGGTTCCTCGGAAGAACACAACTCACAGTATGGGGAAGAGGCATGTAACCCAGGTGCTTGCCAACTGCCATAGCACTAATTCACCTATGGGCTCTCCCATCAGTTCCACCTGTTACACACGTGGATAAAGGAACTCACCTGAAAGACGACGCCAGACGTTGACAAATCAAATTCCAGGAAATGGAGACCCAGTTGGCGTCCACATCAAGAGGCACCCGATTTTTTAGGAAAATCCTCAAATCACAGCAAAGTATTATAGATGAATGAGCTGATGAAAAAGAAGGGCCTAAACTTTAACTTGCTTGGGCCCACTCCATCCTTCCAAGTGCTAAACAAGATTTTATTATCTATTTTTATTAATGTTTATTTCCATGTCCAACTCTGCAACACATGTTGTCTTCAAAAAAATCCTTAGGCAAATGGTAATTTTCCATAATATCACAAGACTGTGCAGATGTCTTTGGCAACTCTGGCATCCTAGGATTTTGCACATATAGATTCCTTTTTTAAGTATTACATTCAAGTTTGAAAAACTTTTCTATTTGAGATCCAGATCTGGATTCCTCCCTCTGAATAGAAAAAAAGAACTAGTAAATTTGTGTGTATGTGCATGCGCATATATGTGTAGGAGAAGGCTGCTAGATGTTAGGAATAGACAAAAATGCCGGGGAAGACTAGTGGGCCAATTAACATAGCCCCCTGCTGCTGCTGCTGCTAAGTCACTTCAGTCGTGTCTGACACTGTGTGACCCCATAGACGGCAGCCCACCAGGCTCCCCCGTCCCTGGGATTCTCCAGGCAAGAACACTGGAGTGGGTTGCCATTTCCTTCTCCAATGCATGAAAGTGAAAAGTGAAAGTAAAGTTGCTCAGTCGTGTCCGACTCTGTGCGACCCCATGGACTGCAGCCCACCAGGCTCCTCTGTCCATGGGATTTTCCAGGCAAGAGTACTGGAGTGGGTTGCCATTGCCTTCTCCAACACAGCCCCCTAAGGTGAAGTCGCTCAGTCGTGTCCGACTCTTTGCGACCTCGTGGACTGTAACCTACTAGGCTTCTCCGTCCATGGGATTCTCCAGGAAAGAATACTGGAGTGGATTGCCATTTCCTTCTCCAGGGGATCTTCCCGACCCAGGGATCGAACCTGGGTCTCCTGCATTGGAGGCAGACACTTTAACCTCTGAGCCACCAGGGAAGCTACACAGCCCCCAAGACCTACTTTAAGAAATATCTTAGATCTAAATGGTACTTTATAAGCACATCTTTATAAGCCCATGTGTTTCTTTATAAAAAGCCTCATTGCACCTAAAACTACTGAGATGAGTCATAATTTAGTACAAATTGAAAACAGAATTCTGTACCCAAGTTCTGTGCTTCTTCAGGCAGTTTGTACTGTGAGTAGATTTTTATCCCCAAAATTCACAGATGTAGGAGAGAGCTGGGAGAAATCTTATAACCCTAAAGACTCTTAAAACCTCTAAGCCAAAGTAAACAGGCCAAATGTGCTAATCATCGGGCAAATGGAGATGGCTAAGACCTCCACTCAGAGCTTTAGGAAGATATTCTAAAGTTCACATTAGCGCAAATAGGATTTTCAGGATATGAATTTCACTAAAGCGCAAATTCAATCATGTCGGTATAATCCACACATATTTCTGCCAGCTGGGATCCTGGATGCTGAGATGTGACCATCTCTCCATGGACCTGAAACCACCAATCTGCCTCACCTGGGTTGCTGCATAGCCGTCAGAAGGAGACACCGTGTGGTCACGACCCTAGCAAACAGATCCAAAGCACCTACGTCTAGGGAAACGGCTACAGCTCCCATTTCCAATCTCCGGAGCCACCCAGTCCCTCTGCAATGGAGTATCAATAGAGAGGCTAAACGGATTGTTTACTTAATTGTGCCGTGCAAGCTGAATAATTGTGTGCTTTCCAGAAAGGCTTTGTAACCAATGAGATACCGCTGGATCTGCCAAAACCTTTACCTTGAAGCCAACATCCTTTCTTTCTAATACAGCCTCTCTCCTATCACAAATAACGGCAACCATGGTATTATTGCCAGAGGAGGCAAAACCATGGCAGAAACATCAAAAATCATGTCTTTCAAAATGGAAAAATCTCCATTAAGCTGCTGCTGAGAACTCCTATCTCCGAATATGCCAGTGTGAAACCTTTAGTCACAAACCGGGATTTAGTGGATTACACACTGAAGCAGCCAACAAATGGCAATCTGAATCTACCTTTAGGGTGAGCAAAATTGGTCCATTAAATATAATAACTACATTTTAAGAGGATAAGAGAAACGTGATGAAAACAAGAGGGAGTGCTGGGAGCTGTTTTTAAAATACCAAACATTGTGCAAGAAGGCTAGAAAGATGGAAAATAGAATATTATGTACCAGTCAAAGTCTCTAGGATGATAAAAATCAATTAATACCAGGTTAGAAAACAGTGAAATAAGGTATGTTGAGTGAAAAAAAAAAATCTAAGGACAGCAACAACCAAATTTTTAGCCAAAGAAAACCCTATATTACTTAATAAGTCAAGAGAATGAGACCAAAACAGATGTCTTTTTAATTCTTTTCCTGAAACTTGCTTCAAGCATTAAAAAGCACAATGGAAGTTCTCAAAACATTTGCTTCTGGTAGAGAAACTGCTTGCAACACATCACACTTGTTTTTTGGTTTTCATTAAGTTACTTTTCAACAGATAAGGCTCCAAAAACATGGTTCAAAATTGAGAAGTCTCCCTCCTACCCTAGTCTCCAGCCATCCATCCCTTTTCTCAGAGACAATCACTGTTTCTTGTTTCCTTCCAGACCAGAAATCTAAATATTTTTATATTTTATTTTATAATAATTTTCCTTTGATATGTTTTTGCCTATTTGTGACCTTGTTTTTATTTCTTGCAACAGTTTTTCATTAATAATAATCAAGGTCTTTTCTTCTTCATAGGTCTATGTTCATATAGTTTGAGATTCTCCAACTGGCCGTTTCTTCTCAGTTGTCATAATCCCCCATGATACAGTCTAATTGACATGTCTCACTAACAGGATTAGGACTTTAGAAAAACAGTATGCATCAGGATCTGACAAGAATGCAAAGATGCTATTTTTATGCAGGTACCCTTCAAAAATACCCAAGAGATTTAAAACAAATGGGAATACAACATGGAACAGCCACCAAACCAAAGTTCTAAGTGGGTCTGAGTCTTGACAGGACAGTCTTATATCCTGATTCAAGTGCCAGCTGGCTTGGATTTTGAAACATCGACCTCATCTGATTTTTCAGGTTTAGATTGGTCCAGAGCAATACAGTTCTACTTTTACAAAATTTGCTTTACACCAGTTTGCTTTTACAGAAGATCTACATTAGTACCTGTTTGGGCTAACCAAAAGAAGTTCGAAGAGGATTTTCACTTTTATGAAAAAGACAAAAAGAGAAACTAGCGTTCAGTGTTTGTGCTGTAGGTAGCTGTTACTAAGGCAGCTCAAATCCTGAGCAGGGAGAGTGGCACCGCCAAGCTCCTTCCCAGGAAATAGGCTGGGTGTCTCAGCACCAAGCTGCAATAGCTTTGAACTGTGTCTGTGCTTTATCTGTGTATTTCGTGCATCCAATAGCAACATGTATCCTAAGTTAATTGCTTCTTCACTTTCACTTAAGCCGCTTAGGCTCACGAAAGGTTTCTTAGGAACGCTCTCTTTCTGATAGCGCAGGAAACCTGTATTGGCCTGAGTGTTTGGAAGCGGGGAAGAGAGGATGGGTGCTGGGAGGGAAGATAAGCAGGGTGCCTGCAACAGGCAGAGAGGCCTTCCAAAGAGTCCTTGCTAAGAGAATACTCAAATGGAAGTTAACACGCACATTTCAAATACTTCGGGTCAATTTTTTTTCCCTTCCCGAATTCATCTGAAGCTATGGATGGTTAGGGAGTTAAAAAAAAAAAAAAAAACCTAGGTTCTAGCTCTGGTCTCATTTTGTGTACCCTTGGCTTAATCACCTTTGATTCACTTTCTTCATTTATAAAATGAGGACCTTGGCCGTGATGAGTTCTAAAGCCCTTTTTACTTTTAATCCTCTCAATCTAAGATTCAGTTTCTCTCCATATATTGACTTATATGCCAGTTATAAGGGCGTTATTTTTTTTTATTTCCCACAAATTTATTTACCATGAAATAACAAACTTGGTATAAATATTTTAAAATCCTCATCAAGGGAAAGAAGCGACTATAGTCACAGCTGTCATTTTGAAGAGGTCCATCATCCATTCCCCCTCCGTGGCAGCACCTGGATTGCTTTAGGGGGAAGTATCTGTGTACACCTGAGGGGAGATAAGCCCAAGTGTTTGTCTGCCCACTTTAAAAGCTTAAGAAGAAACTGGAAATTTCCTTCTGCCAGAGTCTCCTCTCATAAATCAGTACATCCATAGGATGGATGTGTGACCATCAAATTTTCTCCTGCAGGACTCTGAATCTTTAGCAGAACAACACAAGAATAAGAAAAACAGCTGGAGTTCATTCACTCCAGAAGTGAGACCTAAGCAAGACTGTGGAGTAACTCCTGCTACAAGGCTTTCTATCCTTTCATTCTGAAGTTTTCCCTTAAATCCTACAAACAACACAGTACCCTCCCAATAAATTCTCTTTTCTATTTAAGATAGTGGTTTGCTCCATACTGATCTACTTCAAAACTTACTGGCTTAAAATAATAACCATTTATTTGCTCACAGTTCTACAGATTGGCAGTTTGGGTAGGGCTCAGCTGGGATGGTGTGTCTCGGCTCCACGTGGTACCAACTGGGTTCATTTCAACATCTGCAGTCAGTGGAAAGATCTGCTGGGGGCTGACCCTGGATTGCCTCACTGACTCACTTATTTGGAAGCTGGCTGAAGCCATCAGCTGGAACACATCAGTTCTCCACGTGGCACCTCACCCTCCAGTAGGCCTTACTGGAGGAATGCTCAGAGAGAACAAAAGCAGAGCTGCAACTTCCCTTACATCACATTCTATTGATCAGAGAGTTTAAAACCAGCCCAGATTTAAGGGGTGGTAAAAGAGACTTCATCTGTTAATGGAAGGAGTAACAAAGAAACCTTCCTGGGTAAAGGGGATACAGGGAGACATGATTCATTGGGGACCATTACTGTATGGATTTACCATGGAAGAGTTCATTTCTGTTGCTTGCAACCTAAGAATGATAACTAATCCATCAATCTGTGTAAATGGGACATGGAACACATTAGATTTGGAAGGCCTCAACATTGAAGACATTTTCCCTGTTTCTAACTTATATAGTAATGAGATTATTTGGAAATAATGTGGTATCATGGTAATGGGACTGTAAGAAGAATGAATTTAAAGTGAAATTATCATGTTTCAAGTCTTGCCAGCTATTTAGTTACGTAATTTTAAACCTACATAATCTCTGTGACTTCCTTTACATATATGAATGAATGGATGGATGAAATGGAGTGATAAGATTTTCCTGAATTGCAAATATTATGGTAGATATGAAATAGAGTAACTGTGTGAACTACAGGGAATCTTCACTTTGTACTGTAGTACAGGACCATAAAATGATCACACAAGTTGATACTGTGCAAAACTGTCTTAATGGAAAACATTATAATTGTTCCATGACTTCTAAACATTTTTGTCAAAACATTACAACCTCTTTCACTATTGGTTATAAATGTATCAGGAAATGAAAAAAAAAAAAAGAACAAAACTGTTTTTGCTTAGTATGCTATCATTTAAACTAGTAAAAACACTAAAAATAAAGTATCTTATTTATTTGTAAAAAAAAAAAAAATGATCAAGATTAGCTTGGGTAGTGTTTGCCTTCTTGTCATCATATAACTGACAATGTGGAGTGAGGATCTTTTCTATGCCTTGGCAAATTGTGACACTGCTTTTTAAGTTAGCATCTGCTTCCAACATTTTATCCCTTATATTTTCAGGGTCATGAAATGTCTCCAAGAGTTTCTTTTATGTGAATTTTTTTGCTGGTGTCACTGCCTCTAGGACATTTTTATCCTTTCATACAACCTCTTTCCTTATTTTTATCAGTAAATTTGCCTTCACTAAGTTCCTCTGGATGCATGTCTTTCAAAAGGCAGTAGTATCAACATTCCCACAGTCAACTCTTTTTTCTACATTCCATTTATGTTTGACTCAAACTTCACTTTCAGCATTATTACTTTTGTTTCTTCTGTTGAACTTTCACTTTTGCTGGACTATTCTTTCTTTTAACTATTCATATTTGTAAAATGTCACATGAGTTTATTGCTGGGAAACAAAGAGGCAACACAAATACACATGCTGTCCGTTTGTGAGCTGTAACAGGTGCGCGGTATCAATCACTGCAAGAAGTGACAAGACTGGTCACTGACTGTAAATGTGCATCTGCCACCTATGTAGTGACTTGTGGACCAAAGAGTTAGTGGCAATGTTTGTACTTTACACAACTTCTCAGTGAATATATTTGGTAACTGAAATTTGAACCATGTTGCTGAGAGATTGATGTTATTTAAATTGTGGTAACTGAAATGTGTGCATATAGAACTATGCAAAGTAAACCATTTTAAAGATGACATTGAGTTTAATTATTGCCACAGTTGTTATTAAAGAGAGAAAGAGCAGACCTCAGTTTTACTGTATTAAAGAAGGAGTTCAATTTAATTCAATCACTATTAGGCTCCAACAATTTTCATCTTTGCCACTGCAAGGTTCAAAGATTAGTATTAAGTGCAAGCAAACAAGAGGGGAGGAGGAAGGACTGGGGAAAAAAAAAAAAAAAAAAACTGCATTTTAATCTTTCCACAAAGGCCTAGAGGAAAATAGAACACACCAAACCCAAAGGTCAAACAAAAGTGAGCAAAGAGATTGTCCAAGTTAAGTAGCTTCTTCTACTGCTCTTTACTTCCATGGCCAGAAGGAAAAAAAAATATTTCAATAACTTTCCAGGAATGGGGCTGGTAATCTCCCAATATTCATCTGCCTTTCTTTCATAGCAGCAGAATGCCAACTTTTGGCTGGTTATGCTGCTCCCCAGGATATTTCCCTTGCAGCTAGTTGCATCCCCATGACTTACTACTGTCCAATGAAATATGAGTGAAAGGATTGAGGGGCAACTCCTTAAAAGGAGCTTATCCTATTAGGAGAAGCAACCTTTTGTCCTTCCTACTGAATAGAATGTGGGCAAGACATTAGAAAGTCATCTGGGACTAGGAAGCAGTGTTGAGAATGGAAGTCAGGCATTGGGATGGTGGAACATAAATAAAGACCAGAGCCTGAATCCTTTGTGGCTTTATGCAAACACCATACCAGCTCTGGGCTCCTCTCTCCACACTACTTTATGTGTATTTAACCCATTATTTCTTACCCACATCTGAACACAGTTCCTAAGTGATAAAACAAATACTCTTCTCTAGTCAACGGGCTGAATCAGTGAGCCAAATAACAATGACTGACTCTTGCATCACTCTACACAATGAAGGTCCCAAATGAGGCACAAACCCATGGGCAAAACAATACCCTCCACATGGTGTTGCATATTTAGGGGAACAAAAGCTTATGGTTGTTTGTAAAATCCTAAAACAGATTCTGATAATCAAAACTCAAACGCAGACCTGACTTAGAAACTGTTAGTACAGAAAAAAATAAAAAAAAGAATGAGAGGGAAGGAAAGAAGTACTAGCTCACAGCTAGCTTGTTATGAATCAGAGAGTATGGGTGGGAAACAGAAGCCTCAAAATATAATTCAGTATAAGGCTGCCCTCAAGTAAGGGTCTAAAGGAAAACAAAGGAGATCCTAGCTCAGTGCTGGTCTCCCGTTAAAAGACACATTTAACAAACAGAAGTAAACTGAGGTTATACAACAACCAAGGTGATCTGGACTTCCCATTTTGTGAGGGATGGGAGAAGGAACTGGGGTTATGTACCTGGGAACAAAGAAGACAAAGAGGTGTGACTGGTGTTTCAAATAGGTGAAGTGATGCCTTGTGGAAGAACTTTGCTTTAATCTGCGTGGTTTCAAGCACTGGAACTAATGAGTAAAATAAAACATATTTCAACTCAATAAAAGGAAAAAACTTTCTGAAAATTAGAGTTTTCCAAAACTGTAATGCACTTCTTTATAAGGTAGTGAGTTATCTGACATGGCAGTGGATCTTTTCAAAAGTAGGGACCATAATGGAATTTAGGACTTTTTCTGAAACTCAGGATAGAAAATGAAAACTCTGTTGTATCTTCAAATCCTTGAAAAAATGAAGTGATTTTGATTCTAAGAGAACTGTCAATGAAGAATAAGGAGGTTGCATTGGATGGGAAAATGACCCAGGTGGCTCTTCCATTCTTCTTGTGCTATTAATCCTGTATTTTCCTGCTACATGTAAAGTAGCTAATATGCAATGATCCAGGTGTTGAACAAATGCTTTCTGAGGAAAATTATGATGATTGTAGTGGCCAGAACTCTTCCACCTGTAAGTGGATGAAACCACCTTAGACTAGTCTGGGGCTAAAAATAAGAAATTCAATGGCAGGGGTAAATCTCATTTCAAACTCAAACAATGTGGTCAGACTCTTTCTCTACCTCTTGGATCAATTCTCTCCAAGCTGGCTTCAGGCAGACTCTTACCATGGAGAAGCCTAGACCACCTCTGTCAGCTTCATACGTCATTCCCTAGCCTAGAAATTTCAATGGACAGAGGACTCTTTTTTACTCAAAAGTCTTATAGCTGACTTGGACTAACCTGACTTCAAACACAGCTTGTTGTTTATCCAATTACTGTGGACTTGGATTGATTAGCTTGGGTCACATGAACTGAGGGCAGGGCACAAATGGTTTCCACAAGGAAAAGAAGCTTCTGAAGTACAGATGCTGTGAAGATAAAAATAATAAATGTCCACTACAATGATACAACAAATGCAGTAGATTTTTTCAATGGCAACTTCTGGGCCTTCTATGAATCTCAAAATAGGAAAGAGAAACACCATGGTACCGTTTTGCTTGTTTTGCTGCTGTTGTTGTTATAGCTGCTCACACCGTGCAACATGCTGAATCCTAGTTTCCCAACCAGGGCTTGAACCCACAAACCTGCAGTGGAAGTGCAGAGTCTCAGCCACTGAACCACCAGGGAAGTCCCAAAGTGCATGAGAATATGAAGTGAATTTGATTCTAGGCCTTAATCTAAAATTCTAATACTTGGGCAAATAATAATTTTAACACATCTGTCTTTTCACCAATTCCCTCTTTTTTTCTTAAGATGCCTCTGTTCACAGCTTTATCAGACAAAGTAATAGCAAATGAAGAGAAAAGCCTAAAATGTTTATTGAAGTGGATGAAGGCATGGCATATAAAAAATTATTCATTAATAGTTTAAAAAATCTTTATATTTAATGTTTAGGTGACATATTTCTACTTCAAGAGAAGTAAACATTATAGTCATGAATAACAAACAGAAACACAAACTCCGTTTATTTGTAAAATAAACTCATTTTCTTTTCATATGAATGCAAAAAATGACCGAATACCATATGTTCCATTTGCCATGATTCTAAGACAGCAAAGCTACACAATTTCTAGATCATTAACTCATCCTATTTTTCCCTGTCTTACAGCTCTGTTAGGTAAGCGTTCATTCATTCACTTTAATAACGCTACTTTCTATAGGTTTGGTATTTCATTTGCTCAATTACTCCATGCAAAACTGCAGCAGCCAGAAAGTGCAGGTATGGAGAAGAAAAGGACCCACACAGTTTCCCTAAAAGAACAAGAACTCAGGACTACACTCCCAATGGTTTCAAACAAAAGGGGGTTTTGTCTTTTGCTAGTTTCAATTTTGAAAAAGGCATCCATACCCCCTCATTTTATATCACTGGAGCCAGGCTGAATGCCACAGTATTCAGGACAGCACAATGGTACAGCATAGCAGCATGTCAGCTCTGTAGGTAGTGGGTGGGAAGACAGGGAAGAGGAAAGAGTCCCTGTAGTCACATGGAAATCGTGGAAGGGTCCCTAGAAGGGAAGAGGAGCAATCATAGGGCTCTAGGTGATCTGCATAAAATCAGAGATGTAGAAATAAATCCCAAAATTAGACCTGAAAAATATAATTCAGGGTCATGGGAATGATACAAGAGACAGATTCTGAAGTTAAAGCAGCCATGTATCATAAAAGCCCGAGTTTTCCATTTTCCATTTTTATTATACTGCTTAGCTATCCACAGAGATTTCTTCTAGCCAGCTTAATCTTTTCAAAATGGTTTCATGAGATTGAGAACATTTTGAAAAAAAAAATGTACTCAACTTCTGGGACAAGCTGTAGAAGTCACACTAAATAGCATAGTCTATGTGACTTAGAATATAAGTCATCAGTAGATGCTTACCCAAAAAATCAAATAGGAGCTAGTATACAAGCTGAATACATAAACATGTTAACAGGATGAAAGAGCAAAGCAGTAACAGAGGTATAAGAAAACGCAGCAACTCATGACAGGGGCATGCCTACACAATTATAAATTCACTACTTCTCTTTTGGAGATAAACTCAAGAGTTTATAAAATGAACAAACATAGTAACTACAAAAAGACCATCATGATTTATTGAGCATGAATAAATCCTTTAATAAAAGCATTGGAGGACTTCATTGAATGCTTTCTAGAGGTAGGCATTAATAGCATCTCCGTTTTACAGAAGAAGAAAGTAGATTTCTGAGAATTTTTGTGTAATTTCTTTAAAATCACACAGCTAGCAAACACAGAGCCAAGATTTTAACCCTGCCAGTCTGATTCCCAATTCTCTGCTTTTAACCACACACAAGCGCTTTTTTCTTAAGCACTTTGCATGAATTCACTCATTTGAATCTCATAACAATCCCAATAAAGTGAAATTATTATTTCCAGTTTTCTAATGAGAAAATCAAGAAGATAGAACCATTGTTCTAGGTCACACAGCTGGCCAGTGGCAGAGCCAAGATTGGAACTTATGTCTATCTGACTCTAGAGCCCTCTTTCATAGATAATATGTTACAGGCTGCTACTTGCCTATTGAAATCTATTCTCTTCTTCCTGGGAATGAGTCTGCTTAGTAAAAAACTACACTTCTATACTTTCTTTACAGTTAGATATAGCCATTTGACTAAGTTCTTACCAAAGGAATATGAATGGAAGTGACATGTGCAACTTCTAAGTCAAAAGGAACCCCATGATCCCAGATCTCCTCTTTTTCTTTCTCATGAATTGGACCTCAGAATAGGAGGGGCCAGAATTCATTAGAACAATCAAGTTAGAATCCATCAGAATATAGAAAAACAAAATTCCTATTACAACAGGTGTACTGAAATGAGCCCAAGTCACAATATGGTGACATACTAAGTCACCATATTGACATCACTTCAATTATCTTCATTTCATCTCTACACTGCCTATTGCCTCTCTTAGAATGCTTTTCTGGGTCATACAGTACAATCTCCTTGAAAGATATCAGGAAATATTATAGGGGCCAATCTTCAATTATACACCTATCCCAGGTTATCCAAAGAATCCAATTGGGATCTTTAAACTGAATCTAAGAAACCTTAAGTTTTAATTTTTTAATGCAAAAAAAAAAAAAAAATTCTTGTGGAAAGTAGTTTTCATAGAGTTAAAGATCCACTAAAATGATCCTAACTTTTGACACTCTTAACACCAAACCACATCTGGATGTTTATTTTAATGAAATGATAAAAAGTATTATATTTGCAAAAATGTTCACTGAAGCATATCTAAAGAAGGGGGGAAAACTGTAAACAAAATATGAAACAGTAGAGAAAAATAGTTAAAATGATGGTTCATCCTGAGGGGAAATACGAGGCTGATATTTAAAAACAAATTCAAAAATCCAAAGCAAAGCCACTGAGAAATAAATTAAAATTTTCCAGTTAATCTTTCAAAGTGATAACAAAAGATTTGCTTTGGATGATCCAGAACAACATATCCAAAGGAGTCAACATACATTGTAGAATTACACATTCTGAAATGACATTACGGAAAAGCAAACAGACACATCCAAATTGGGTACTTCTATAGTACAGTTGACCAGGTTTTTTCAACAAATTAATGGCATTTTTTAAACGGTGAATCTGCTATAGATTAAAATAATGTTAAGAGATGTAAACAACCCACTGCAATGTATAGATCATTATTTGCATCCTCAGGTATATGATTCAAGGTTAAAGAAAGACATTTTTGAAATAATGAAGGAAATTTGAATATGATTAGATTATATGTAATATCAAGGAATTACTGCTAATTTTGCTAGGTGTCATAATGGTACTATAGTTGAATTAAAAAACATCCATATTTTCTAGAAATGAATAATAAAGTATGTAGGGGTGAAATGACCTAAGGACTAGAACTTGCTTTAAAATACTTCAGTAACAATAACAGCTATAATATCAAGACACAAAGCACGCAAGTTCTGCAGTAGTCTGCCTGAGGAGCTCCAATTTTGATCCAACACTTACTAGGTATATGACAAGTTACTTAACTTCCCAATGTCTTGAGTCCCTCTTCTGTTCACTAGTGACACCAATCACATCTCTTGTCTTAGGTTATTGTGAAGATCATGAGATGAGCTCTGTAAAGAACTCAGCACAACATGTTAGCTGTTATTATCATCATTATAAACCAGTATGCTCTTCACTCATCTAAGACCCCAAATGTCACTCACCAAAAACACTTAATCCCTTGAAATCTCTATTCTGTCTTTCTCTCCAGGTTCCTTCTTGTTCCCTCCCTCCCTAGCCTATTTCCTTCTTCAGGACCTAAAACTTACATTTTGATTGTTAATAATGCATTAACATTTCATCAACTTTTAAAGTGATTTTCTTTTTTAAAACTAAATTAGGAAAACTGTGGAACAAGGTAAAAAACAGGAGAATACAAAATAAACTGGCATAATTACACCGAAGTATAAACATGGAAAAGGATCAAAGGAAAAGTAGAATATATAAATGGAGACATTCTGAATGATTTTCCTAAAACCTAGTGATCCTTTTACTAGGTTCAAGCAAGACATTTTTTAAAAAAAAGCAAATTCACAGACTTATGAGACCCTAAGAATGACTGAATAATACTTGTGTGTGTCTTTCAATGGAGGACGGCATGTTTGGCTGTTACTGACAAATCTAGAGTATAAATAGGAAGACACAGAATAATAAGAACTATGACAATACTTCTTATTTCATTGATTCCATGGTATCTTGGGTGTGTGACCTGTGCAGTCACACAGGATCTTGTGTTTAGGAGGGCCCTGTGTGTGCATGTGCTCGGTCATGACTTTTTGTAACCCATGGACTGAAGTCCAACAGGCTCCTCTGTTCATGGGTTTCCCCGGTAAGAATACTGGAGTGGGTTACCATTTCCTTCTCCAGGGAATCTTCCCAACCAAGGGATCGAACCCAAGTCTCCTGCTTGGCAGGCAGATTCTTTACCACTGGGCCACCTGGGGAAGCCCTCAGAAGGGCCCTACACTTGGTTTACTATCCTGCTATCACCATTCTGAAATTCTTAATTTTTAAACAAGGGGCCCCTCATTTTCATTTTGCACTAGACCTCACAAATTATGTAACTAGTCCTGACTCCACCTTATGAGATGAATACTATTATAATTCTAATTTAAAGATGAGAAAGTTGAGGGTTAAAGGACAAAGCTAAAGTCACACAGCCATCAAGTGACAGGATGGATACAGAAAGAATTCAAAGTGAAAGACAGAGAATGGGGTAAAGAACAAAAAGAAAGCCAAGTAAGTCAGGGAACAAGAGTATTATCATCTATCTGGGGCCCAGTTCTTGACTGATTAGGCAGTCCAAACTCATGGGTTTAGGCTGAGACTTAAGGCCACCCCAGGAAGGAGTCTATTCTAGAGCCCATGCCGGGGTCCATATCACAAGACCGTCAGAGTGGAACCCGGGAAGGGCGCAGGCATCCACTAGCCCTTCTGGAATCAGGATCTACAGGAAGGAAAGGCCAGAAGTGTTTTCCCTTAAAAACTGGCCACCTTTTTGCAGGCTCTTGTGTTCCTTGAAAAACTACAGCAGTCAAGGATTAAGATGATCCTGTCACTTTGCTAAAATGAAACTTTAAAAAACATATTTCAACACAATGCTTTCTTAGCTTAGGCAGCGCAGAAAATTGTCGATCAACCCACTGTCCTCACAGTCACTCCAGAAGGCAGGCAGCGCTGCGGGCATCAAGAGCACTCACGGTCTCCTTCAGGCCCACCCTGGGCCTTCCTGTCGCCTGATTTTGGAACGACCAAGGATCGGGAGGGTCATCTTGACAACGTTAACAAAACACAGAGCCACAGAAAGTTTTAAGGGTCCTTGCCAAGAGGTTTTGTGGCTATGACTGTTCCTTTAAATGGATCATTAGAGTTAGAGCACATTTCTACAGGGGAAAAAAAATTTTTTAGACATCAGGAAATAGGGAGTGCCCAGATTTGTGTTAATAATAAGAAAACAATCCAAAGGCTCCCATCTGTAGTTTCACTTTGGGAGAGGTTAAATGAATTATATTCTACTGTGCCTGTTAAAGCCAGAGGGTGAGGCCACAGCCCTATGTGTGGAGAGGGTTGTAAAGACTCCGAATGGCTCTCAGTGGGAATGAGACTGATTTTTCATTAGGAAGCCAGTCTGTAGGGGCCAAGCCTTAGGCAGGGAAGAAATCCCTGTCCCTCCTTGGGATCCACATCTCATATCCAGACCCGCCTCCTTTGCTGTGTTTGAGAGGGACACTCTCTGCCCTAGGAGGAAGTCAGGAGCTGAAGCCATAGTGGAGGCCTGGTTTCCAACTATCCTACTTCTCTGGAGCAGCTTTTTAATATACATTTTCCATGACCTATTCAAGGGCAACTGAATTGGAATTTTGAGGAATGGTCCCAGATTTTTTTTTTTTTAACTCATCAGTTTTATATTTCTCAATTTATTATTATGCAACCAGCTCATACTGATTCACAGACTAGTTTTTAGAACCACTAGTTTTCCTTTTATTTATTTATTTTTTCCTGTTGCTCAGTTTATTTCCTTTTGCTATCCTTTCTGGCTTTAGGGACTTGACCACAGAGTTGGGCATCCACTCCGCCTCTTTGCAATACGGTAGTAGAGGTGGACAGTTCAGTTCAGTTCAGTTCAGTTGCTCAGTCGTGTCTGACTCTTTGCGACCCCATGAATCGCAGCACGCCAGGCCTCCCTGTTCATCACCATCTCCCGGAGTTCACCCAGACTCACGTCCATCGAGTCCGTGATGCCATCCAGCCATCTCATCCTCGGTCGTCCCCTTCTCCTCCTGCCCCCAATCCCTCCCAGCATCAGAGTCTTTTCCAATGAGTCAACTCTTCGCATGAGGTGGCCAAAGTACTGGAGT